>JADBJO010007151.1:87500-95000 GCA_016801955.1 Conus betulinus
GAGGGGTAGGGGGTGGAGGGGGGTGAGGTCTGGCAAATGCCGGATATATACCACCCCTTCCTGTTGCTGGAACGGTGCTCGGTACTTATCCTTGGAATTTATTGTTTCATTGTAATTTAGTCCCTTGCGGATTCATTCCAAGAACTGGCCCTCAGCACTTGTGTCTTAAGAGGATATCTTTTTATATTTTCTACTTTTCACAAGAAAATGTAGCTTGTTTTGCTCTTTCATGATTTTCTTTTGCTTCTTAGGTGGTACCTTTAGTTAGTTTTTTGAAAAAACTCAACAAACATACTATGGTATTTGCACACCAGCCTTTTTCTGGTATAGCATTCTTCTTAAAACCGAAAAAGGCAGAGGAGTCAAATCACCACTTTCCGCGGTCACTGAGGAGAAACAATCAGGTTTCGAAATACCGATATCTGACCAGGAGTTATATGTTAGTGAGCTTTTTCCCCATTGGAGATGATCTCTCTCTTTGGAGACTATAAGCTTGCTGAAGGTTCATTTGAGAAGCATTTATTTATTTCCCATTTCACCCACTCAAGCACATACTGTCAGTTAGGGCAGAATCAACTACCACTACACATATGAAGGCTTACCACCACCACCCACCCCAATATTTCTACAATCTGAAACATAAGAGCAAGCTTTGTTTATAACTCAATATTTCATGCAGTCATTGCAACACCTAGCTGTTCTGTAAGTTGCTGGAACGGTGCTCGGTACTTATCTTTGGAATTTATTTTTCATTATACATGTATGTATTATGTATATATATCCAATTGCAGTTAAAACATGAGATAACAGCCCCTTCCACTGTGTAGGCTACGTACGCAAACTGTAAAAAAAAAAAAAACCCAACAGAAACACTTTGAACAGCTTTCAGACCTGAATTCTGGCATTTTTTCAATGAATTGTGTTGCTCCGTTTGAATCCAGCTCTGTCCAAGTGAGAAAAGAAGCGATATCAGTACGTGCATACGAAAAGAATTACTTTAGAATCCAGGGGGTGGATATCTCCACACACCTACGGGAGGGCTAGTCTTAATGGATTCCAATTAAGATTCCACCACCCAGGGCCAGAATCACTCCCCGCCCACAAAACCTGCGCCCCTCCTCGAACCCCAAACATCCCCGCCCTAACTGATTCAGAATGATCCACACAGATGGTTCTTGGCTGACCAGTTATACTTTCTGACACAAGCCAGAACACTCCTCGTCTTCTCGTCCCCTCGCCCCTCCCCCTCCCCCAGCTTAATCCATCCCTGCGCCTGGGTGTTCTAGATGTGGATACAGAATACAGAATCAGACGACCTCCGGGGAAATCTCTGGAGAGTGCCCGATGTACACCAAGGGGGGTAGGTAGATGCAGATGGGGTCAAAGGGCTAGTTCCAGCAACTGTCAGATCAACTGCCAGAAATGCCTTTTGCTTTAGGCGGTGTCAGACCAACTGACATAGGCTAGAACACCAAGGCTACATCAAAATGTTGTTATGCTCAGCATAGTCATGGGGGGGGGGGGGGGGGGGCTTGTCTTCAGTCTTTGACAAGCTCGTAAGCATAACAACACCATCACTCTTCCAAAATTCCTCGAAGTCGGAGTGTGGCTGCCCACGTGGCGGGGTAATCAAAAACGGTCACACACGTCATATTCTCATGCCTAGCTGATGCATTTTTTACCATAGTGTTCAAGTAAGCTTACTTCGGCTGTTCGGATGATCCCTGAGAGTCTTTTAGCTAGGGTACGACGACAGCAACAACATCATCAACATACAACAACGACACGACAACACGACCAGAACAACAACAACGACAACGACAACAACGACCAGATTCCGTGTTTCTGTACACTGGAATCGTTTGCAATCGCTTGGCCTACCACTGGGAAATAAATACAAAGGTTAATTCTGGTTAGTAAAGGGTTAATTTTGATTGACAACGTCCCTCCCCCTCCCTCACTCCCTGCTTTTCATGGACGTTGTTTTGGTGACAGAGCTAGATCTATCCCCGGGAGGTACAAACGAGAGTACAGGGGTACAGGGGGGGGTAGGTAGATCAATTACGCCACACCGAGCTCCCCTCCACCATCCCCTCTACCCCTCCCCCCATGCTCTCTTCCCCCCCCCCCCCCCCCCAACTCCCCCTTTCCCCCACCACCCTTTTCTTCGACCCTCGAATGTGAAAAGGTGTGTGTGTGGGGGGGGGGGGGGGGGGGGGGGGGGGGGGTTCTGCTTTACCCTAGTGCCGTACAACGCCGAGAACACCTGTACCCGAAACTAACCATGCAGAACGATCTGAGAAGACGGACGGGTACCGGGGTCACAGGCACTTGATGGGTTGTTAAACCAGCTAAACTGCAAAGCCTTAATGTCGCCCCGTAGAACACATGTCGGCGCGTGTGCAAATATCTTCAGTGGGCGCCTGTTCTCCTTCGTCAAAAGCAGCCATGGCCTTTCATAGTAGTATAGCTGCGTCGAAAATGGCACGGGATTAACACACACACACACACACACACACACACACACACGCACAAAAAAAAAAGAAGAGAGAGAGAGAAAGAGAGAACGAACGAAAGAAAAACGAACGAAGAAGAACGAAAGAAAGAAAGAAAAAAAAAGAGAAAGAAAAAGAAAGAAAAAAAAAAAAAAGCTTTGGCGCTTTTTTTTCCCCCTGCTCAAGGAGGACATTTCGCAATGGTTGAGGCGGTCGAAGGATCATGTCCCAAACAACTAGACACCTCTACTCCCTGCAGAGGAATTGACCCATTCCTCCGCTGACAGCGTGACACAGCGTACTGGCTAAATAAGGTGAAACACAGCAACAACAACACACACGTCTTTTCCATGTGTGCCCTACAACACGAGCTGAGACAGCAGCAGAGGACACGACGCTCCGAGCATGACGGCATGAGAAAGAAAACTGTGGGAATGATTTGGCCGTGACAGGTAGGTGAAATGGTGTCGTTCAATGTGGGATTACTATGGCGCTTGCCTTCCTTTATCTGTCTGTCGGTCTGTCTGTTGTTGCTGTGTGTGTGTGTGTGTGTGTGTGTGTGTGTGTGTGTGTGTCTCTCTCTCTCTCTGTCTGCGCGCGCGCGCTGTGTGTGTGTGTGTGTGTGTGTGTGTGTGCCCACGCATCTCTCTCTCTCTCTCTCTCTCTCTCTCTCTCTCTCTCTCTCTCTCTCTCTCTCTCTCTCTCTCTCTCTCTCTCTCTCTCTCTCTCTCTCTCTCTCTCTCTCTCTCTCTCTCTCTCTCTCTCTCTCTCTCTCTCTCTCTCTCTCTCTCTCTCTCTCTCTGTCTCTCTCTCTGTGTCTCTCTCCTGCTCGCTCTCTCTCTCTCTCTCTCTCTCTCTCTCTCTCTCTCTCTCTCTCTCTCTCTCTCTCTCATCTAAGTGTTCATGGGAATGTGTATCTATGTGCATAAAATCACCCTGTGCACGTGAAACAGTATCTAGACCTTTATTTAGGTTATGCCATAGTCACCGATCTCATTGGCGTACATTGAAAAAACTTTGTAGATGAACTCGCCCTCTTTTTCCCATCTTCCCCGGACCAAGGGTGCAGGTCACACACACACACACACACACACACACACACATACGCGCGCGTGCACACACACACACACACACACACACACACACACACACACACACGCGCACACACACACACACACACACACACACACAAGCACACACCAAAGATTGCAGTTGACTATATAAGAAAGAGTCTTGTCATGTCTCCATCCATTGGCTGGCTTCCAATGTTTTCTTTTCCCGTTCATTTTCTTCGCGAAAAAAAAAGATAATAATAAATAAGTGATCGACACAATCGCCGCGCAAAAGAAGATGCCATGCCATTAAGAAAATTAATTTTACAAAAAAAAAACATCGCGTACGTATACATACGCACACACTTACGCATACACGCACACACGCACGCACACGCGCACGCACGCGCGCGCGCGCACGCACAGAAAGTGAGAGACAGGCAGAAACGGAATGTACATAACGTACCCACTGAAAACATCTGTTACAAGAGTTCAAAGAAGGCGCTTCTTCAAAAATCGCTGATTTCTTTTCATTTGGTTTTATTCTATTCATTTCCCTTTCATTTCATTTTATTTCATTTTGTTTTACTGTATTTTATTTGTTTTTCATCATTTTATTGATTTACCTATTTCTGGGGTCTTTTTTAAATTCATATATTCATTTATTCGTTCGTTAATTCATTCATTTATATATTCATTTATTTATTCATTCGTGTATTCGTTCATTTATCTATTTATTTATTTACTTACTTATTTATTCATTTTACGCAGAAGAACAAATGCAGAGATTTCGACATCTTACTCCTACATAGCGACGAAATTGATTCAGTGTAGGTAATGTTTAATTTTATGTCCTGGTAAGTTGTGCACACGACGAGAATGCGTGTACCATTGTGTCCTTACAAGGTATGCTGTACAAGTTGTGTTGTGTGTGTGTGTGGTGTGTGTGTGTGTGTGTGAGTGTGTGAGAGAGAGAGAAAGTCAGTTAGAATCATATTTTCAGACGGAACATTGAGTAAGCAATGAATTCGCTTTTACTTTACGTTAAGTCATCAACAAGCGGAAAATTATGAAAACGAAGATAAAGCAAGCGGAAATGAAGAAGAAAGAGTAGGGGGGATAAGATGTTAACAATCCTACATTTGCTGTTTTGACAACCTTTGATCTGTCCCTGTACGTTACATGGGGTACAAAATCATCACTGATAATGTCTGTTATGTTGACATCAGATTTTGACATAGGACATATCCATTCAACTGACTGGTTGAGGGGCACCATTTGTACGCTCAACATACTTCTTCAACATGTTCACGTGGAATACCTTCTCAGTGTTTGCCATTTTGATCTTATAATTAACTGCAGAAAGTTTTTCGACCACCTGAAAAGGACCCTTCCACATAACACGAAGTCTGTTATGTTCATCAGTGAGTAGCACAAGGACTTTATCCCCTACACTGAAGGACGTGCCTTTGCTTTTCTGTCTGCAAAGGCCTTGTACACATCTGTTTTTCTATCAGCTGACTGTTGAGCAAGCTCACATGCATCCTTCAAACGATTATGTAGTTCATAAACGTATTGGTAGACAATTTTACTGTCAGGTATTTCCGTCTTATTTGTCCATTGTGTCATCAGTAGATCCAAAGGACCCCTTGGTGAATGTCCGAAAAGAAGTTCGAAGGGTGAGAATCCCAGTGTTTCGTTCGACATTTCCCTGTACGCGAAAAGCAAAGCCGGTATGAAACGATCCCATTCCTGGGGTTCCTGCCTTGCAACTTTTCTCAGCATGCAGAAAATTGAAGTAGTGACTGCTGTACTCGTTTCAAATAGATAAAGGAAAAAGATGGTAAAAAGAGTACCTGGAGAGGGGATGACCGACGTTTCGTGTCGTAGACACTTCAACAGGGAATGACAGCAGTGGGAAGATGTTGATGGTGGTTGACTTGGGTCACTGAGCGCAGTTCATCATGGTTTGAAGGGGTGGAAAGGGCAGAGGTGGGAGTGGTGGGCAATACTGAATGTAGGGGTGATCATGGTTCACAATAGAAATGGGGAGTGTTGATGGACAGCAAAGAAGAGAACAAAGGAAGGGGAGGAAAAAAAAGGGGAAGGGGGGGGGAAGAAAGGGGGGTAAGGGGGAGGGAAAAAGGGGGGGGGGGGGGGGGGAGAAAAAAGAGGAGAGGAGGGCTGATGATTTGGGGTGAGGTATCATTCCCTGACATTGAGTCCCATGTGGGCTCAAGGTGCCAAGGCGCTGTATTAACTGGCTCTCCATGTATTTCCTGTAGTTCCCTTCTTGACGACCATTTCTCCAAAGGGCTGCCACTCTGATGTGGGAAAGATGGTGATGGTCCGAATTGAAGTGGTTTGCCACAGGAGTGTCTTTTCCTGTGAGGATGCTGTCTCTATGCTCTTTAAAACGTTCATTTAGAGATCTGTATGTTTCACCCACATACATCTTGGGACAAAGGGTACAGCTAAGAATATAGACTATATTCTGAGTCTGGCAGGTGAAGTGGGACCTCATGTGGAAGCTGCGTCCGGATGGGCCTTGCACGGTAGTTGTCGGATTAAGAAAGTCACAGGTTTTGCATTTGGGTTTCTTGCACTGGAAATTGCCTGGTTGGGTTGAGGGGGATGAAGGGTGGAAGGTAGAGTGCATCAGGTGGTCACCAAGGTTTTTGTCCCTTTTGAATGCCACCATAGCATGGACTGTAACGTTCCATTGAATCGTTCAACCATGCCATTCGATGGGGATAATATGGCGTGGTTGAAATGGAGAAGATTGACAACAGTCTGTAAATTTCTCACCTGAGGTCGGAAATGAATTGCGTTCCACAATCCGAGAGAATTTCGTCTGGAAGACCCACTCTGGAAAAAAAAATCGCAAGCGGGGCTTCAGCGACAGACACTGTATCATTTTTTCTTCAGTGAAAACACTTCCGGATACCTTGTCGCTGTATCCACCAAAGTTAAGATATAGCGATATCCGGAAGAAGACGATGGGAAATGCCCAACAAGATCAATAGCCACCTTTCGAAACGAGACGGAAATGAGAGGCATTTTTGTGCAAAGGTGCACATGGGACGTGACCTTTCTGAGATGTCTTTTGGCAGATGTCACGTGAGCGGCAATATTCTGTAACTTCCTTTGTGACACCTGGCCAACAAAAAGAATCAAGAACTCTCTTTAATGTTCGGAGTGACCAGTGAACAATGCATCCTGAGCCGTGTGTAGGACTATCTCTCTAAGTAGCTTTGGAACGACAACTTGTTTGTTGTCCTGTCCAGGTACACGCCTGTAGAGAATGTCAGAGTGCAGTATGTACGTTGGTTCGTCCGTTGGTATGTCAGTGACGGACTGTTTAGCAGCAGAAAGCATTGTCGTCAGCGTCTCGTCTTTTTTTCCCTGCATTTCTTTTAGATCATCTGGGGTAATTTGGAGTTCATCCAGTTTCGAGACTTTGAGCGGCTTTGTAGCCTTTCCCTGCTCTATGATGTCTGATCTGGTACTCACAATACACATTTACGGCAGCATGAGAAAAAGCTGTAAAGCCTATTCTGCAACCCTCAATAAAGACATTTTGACTCGACTTTGACTTAACCTCACACACACACACACACCACACACACACACACACACACACACACACACACACACACACACACACACGAGCATGTGTATAGATACATACATAATGCACATGTATAGTGTGGGGCTGTGAGTACGCATGCGCATACGCACGTGTTTGCGTGCATGTGTGTATATGTGTGCGCGTGCGGGAGTGTGTGTGTGTGTGTGTGTGTGTGTGTGTGTGTCCGTGTGTGTGTGTGTGTGTGTGTGTGTGTGTGTGTGTGTGTGTGTGTGTGTGTGTCTGTCTGTCTGTGTCTGTCTGTCTGTCTGTACGTGTGCACGCTAGCGCGCACCTGCGTAAACGTGTGTTTATTCCGGTACAG
>JADBJO010007151.1:105000-107500 GCA_016801955.1 Conus betulinus
TCATGTATTTGAAGATTTTTTATATGACGTCATCTGTGGAAGTCCACCAAAACAAGTGAAATGACTGAGGAGGGGGGGGGTGGGGGGTGGGGGGTGGGGGGGTGGTGTTCTTTTCATCGATTATTAGTTTCATATTATAAGCTGGCCTACACGTCTGCGGGGACTCGAAAACCTTACATGGATTATAATAATAGTCATTTGGTGTGAATTCTAATTGTGGCGAATGGTCTGTGTTTACACGAAGAGAAGGGATCTATGCGAAATTCGACAGAAATATTTCACAACAGACTCCATGAAGATTGGGGATATTCCACCACCGAGTTTCTACAAGAGACGTATTTTTTTCCATTTATTTTCCGAAGTTGTGGATAAAAGATCCAGTTTCCAGGTGTTTTGAGCATGTTGGAAAATGAAACGGCCCAGTGATGTCATTTTTAGACAAACAAACAACAAACAAACGGAAAAAAAAAATATGTGTGGATCGATCTGGACATTGTCACAGCTCCGACATGGACCCCTGCCGTCGGCGGGACTGTAAACAACATGAATTGAATTGTATGTGGTAACTTGCATAGCACATGCTTGTACAATAACGTCGTTAAGTCATGATTGCACCGATAACCTTTGACACAATTGCATTCATATACAATTTGGTTTACGGTGATTTTTCTTGTAAAATTACAATGTTTTAAACCGGAAATAAAAATTTACAAATCTTTCAGGCAGTGACATTACATTACATTTGTATTGCTTTGTATTACATTTCTTTTTATGTTGCTTTACATCCAGGTTTTTTTTGTCAGTACCTTACCATATCAATATAATATATTTCAATAACCTTACATCTATTTTCTCAGGATCGCATTCAATGGCATTTCAATATATTTCATGGTGTTGGTACCTTACCATATCAATCTAACATTACTTTCGACAATCTCACATTCATTTTCTCAAGATTGCATTCAATGGCATTTCAATATTTCATGGTGTCAGTACCTTACTATATCAGTATAACATTACTTTCAATAACCTCACATTCATTTTTTCAAGACTGCATTCAATAGCATTTCAATATTTCATGGTGTCTGTACCTTACCAAATCAATATTACATAAGTTTGGATAACATCGTATTCATTTTCTCAAGGTTGCATTCAATGGCATTTGAACATTTCTTTGCATCCTGTCGCTTCCACTCACAGCAGTGCAGCTGAACTTACAGCTTATTACGGCACCACTGACACGCAGCTACAGCACATAATTACTACAGTCAATACATACTGACATGTATTTGCATCACATCACATGATCACCAACGACAAGCAGCCAGGTCACTCGACGTGTGTTGGCGCCCTACGCTAACAACAGCACCTTATCCTTACACTAGTCCCAAAGAGAGTACTTTGTGTTTATTTCCAGCACCTGTGTTTATTAATCACGACCATGCGTCTTGCAAATAATGCCCTGACTATACAAAAGAAGAATGTTTTCAAAAGAAAACACGATTTCTGTCATAAAACACAATCATGTATCCTCCCACACCAGATGAATGAATGCATACCACGGCATTGTCTGACGACCACACGCCACAGTGAGGACTTTGCGCTACATCAGCACATAATCCATGTGAGTGTTTTGAAGCCTACCACAAGTTTGAGCCTGCACTGAATGTTGAACCGATAATTGATCAAAAGAACAGCTCCTCACACCAATCATTTCACTTGTTTTGGCGGATTTCTAACGATAAAATCATACAAAATCTTCAAAGACAAGACCTTTCCCTTCGTGGACGTCACATTTCAGGCTTTTCACACCACCCATGACCCTATCTTTGTGCCGGGTGATTGCCCCCAAATAGTCCCACTCCTTTAAATTTAATCTTAATCTGTCTGCCTGTACCTTGATGGCCATGTAAAAGGAAACAAGGAAAATCAACTTTCAGATACGATGAAAATTCTCAAAACAAATGCATGCGCCTGTCTATAAATACTCGACTTCTTGAAGCAGGGGCTTGGCGCATTAATTTTTGGTGTGCAGCCTGCTTGATGCGCGTTCAATGAGAACGGGACCAATGCCTCTGTCCGCACTATCTCTGGTCACTATAGAGAGAGAGAGAGAGAGAGAGAGAGAGCAAAAGGGAAAAAACCTGCTTGCTGGCAAGTAATGATGGTAAACAGCATCTTCCCGAGCGTGGGAATTTAGCTGAACGCACACGCATGGCTGGAACTGGCTCTGTGACGGACAACACGAGCTATAATAATAATAATAATATGTATGGATTTATATGGCGCAATTCTTGGGGTCAACTCATTGCGCTCAACGTGCTATCCACGTGCGCTACGGGAAGGAATCAGTAGGCTACATCCGCGAGGGAGTGTGTGTTGCTGTTAACTTAAAGTCAATTAATTTCAAAGGTTAGCGTACTTGAACTAACTCCACCCGGATAAAAACGGACAGACGAATTACAGGACAAAACAGCGACGCCTTTCGACCTCTTGGGTC
>JADBJO010007151.1:117500-118523 GCA_016801955.1 Conus betulinus
CGGACGACGTCAAAAAACCAATGGCCACCTTATGACGTCACCAACGAGACCTTTCTCCGATTTTCCCTCACGCCCTCGGTCGACCACCACCTCCACGGGCACAGGGTCTCGCTCTGGGTCGACCTGGTGCCTCGTCTTCACTCTCGGTGGCTGAACGAAACGGCAGCCACACCCAGTCCAGGCACCACCCAGACCTCAGCCAGTGACAGCACCACCACTTCCGCCGGGGACCAGGACCTGACTACTTTGACCTTAGCGAGAGCGAGGCCAACGCCCTGCTGGTGTCGCTGCTGGTGGTGTGCGTGGTCTTGCTGTTGTTCTGCGTGTTCTTGCTCGCTAGGTTGATGATGGGTATCGGAGGAGGGGAAAGAAGGATGGTGGGGAGTGAAAAGGAATGTCTTGGATGGGGTGGGCGGGGAGTGGGAGAGGGGGGTGGGAGGGGGGGGGGGGGGCGCGGGGGGTCGGGGGACACAGGCCTTTTTTTTTTTTGTTGTTGTGTTTTTTTTGTTGTTGGTTTTTTCATGCGAGAATGGTTTAAAGGGAAAAATGCAGTCACTAGACCAAAACCGTTAAAAAAAAAAAAAAAAAAAAAAAAAAAAAAAAAAAATATATATATAGATATATATATCTATATATATATAATATAATACTGCTAAAAAGCCTAATAAAATTCAAAGGTGCTCAACCCCTTGGGGAGCAACATCTGTTTAAAATAGCCTGATGTGCGGGTTGGCTGCACGTGTATTTCAATTTTTGTTTACAATTCAAAAGTGTTGTTTGCACGTGCGGGTTGGCTGCACGTGTAGCTCGGTTCTCAAGTTATTTGTGGTTCAGGGTGTTTTGCTAACAACGATTTCCATTTGTGCCTGCAGTTGTTTTACTATTTCTATTTGGTGTTTAGAGTTGCTAGATGTGGTTTTATGATTGTACCGGATAAGAGATATATATAAGTTGTTGTAGGTTGTATGTAATGCAAAATATTGAGAAAGAAAGAAAAAATAAGGAACCCACCCCACAACCACC
>JADBJO010007152.1:0-25455 GCA_016801955.1 Conus betulinus
TTATTATCATTTTCATTATTGTTGTTGGTGTTCTTCTATCTTGTTGTTTGTCGTCCATTATTGGTTGTTTGTACATGCGCAACCGCATCTACACCTGACCGTCACAGTTTTTTTTGTGACCGTATGCAAATTCTATCGCCCAGCACCGAGGGAAATCCCATGTACTGACTGGACCCAGGGCTACACCATGCTGCAAATGGTAGACAGTCGTCACTGACCCATATAACCCCCTTTCACACCGGGCACAGTTATTTACCTCCTCACGCCCTAACCCCGGCACAAACCTCCGATCTGAAATGACTGATCGCTTGAGGGGCGGTGGACTGGCGTGGGTGGTCCGTGTGTTTAGGCTGACACCTTGCCAGCCCCCATTCTACAACCGCTGTGTTAAATGGGCTTACCCCGGGCAATTAACAACCAGCGTGCGGTATGTAAGCCACACAATTAAAAAGATCACGACTGCCATGTTATTACAGGTATAAACCACAGGCGAAATAAGCGAAACTAACAACAGAATATTTGCGAAGCTTTCTGACTTAGCCGTTTTTTTTTCGGTTGAATCTCGACTAGCGTCGCTCGCTTCAAATCTTTTGGTTTTGAATTTCGATACGCGTGCAGTCCTCTACTCTATTCCGACTCGAGTGACCCGTCACTATTCGCTTTTCTTTGACTTCGTGGCTTGCTCCTGCGAAGCTGAAAGATGTCCGCGATAGGCGTTTCTCCTGTTTTCGTGAAGGCGAGAAATATTCCGGACTCGTCGAACAAACCGGCCTTCCGTGCTCGAGATTTGCCTGGCAGGTGAGCGGGTTGCTGGCCAAGGGTCTGTGGTGGGAGCGCAACAGATTGGAAGCTTGGAGGATCTATCCCGCAACGCAGGACGCCAGGACAAAACTCCTTGTGCAAGGTATTGTTGTGAGAGGTTCTGTTGTGCAGTTGTCAAGTACCAATCCCTTTACTTTGAGAGATGATACTGGCGAAGAAAAGCCCTTCACGAAAGTCTGGATAGACAATTTGCCAATTTCAGTTGCCGATTCAGAGATTGAACATTCTCTCATTAAAATTGGATGTGACCTACGATCGGCGATAAAGGCGGAAAGAGCCAGAGACGCGGACGGAAAATTACCCTTTTCCTTACAGGAAGACGTTTCTTATTCATAACGCTTCCACCCGTACCCCTTGAAAAAAACGCTCAAGGTTAGTGTGTTCACTGCCAAGGTATATACCACCGTGAGCAGAAAAAGGCAGAGAACAAACAATTAATTTGCTCAAAATGTCTGGACACAGGTCACCACGCTTCAGCGTGTGTAAAAGAAATAGTCTGTAGGGCTTGTAGACAGACTGGCCACAAGCAAGGAGATCCATTGTGCCAGCTGGAAACACCATCCACTCCTAACAATACCAGTGTGAGTGAGAGTGTGGCTGTGCAGGGTGAAAGTGAGGAACAGGAAGGAGACAGTTTTCCCGGTCCGACAAGAGCGAGACGACGAGAGGGGAGGAGAGCGGGCAGTCCAGAGGTCGACCAGGGGAACGCCAGACGACGCTCTCACCTCTTCCTTCCACCTTCAGTCCAAACGTCGCCACAGGTCCGAGACACCGAAGCGGCCCCGCTCCCTGGAGGGCACCAGTCCCCGGGAGGTGACGGGGAAGGACAAAGTTAAAAAGAGGAACACGGGCCAGGATCTCCGTAACTCACCCCCTACAAGCGCAAACGCTAACAAGAAAGGTAACACGGGGGGATGAAACATTGCAGGCAGTGGACTGACCCGGGATTTTGACCTCGCTAGTGTTCGGACTATGGCCTGGAATGAGATATACTTGTGTTTACTCAGGTACTGTAAAAATATTTACACTTAAAAGAAATACTTTATGATTCATGGATAAATACGCATATGCTGTATTAATGTCAGAGGTTTGAAAAATAAATTTAAAAGAAATTCAGTATTTCATTATCTAAAAGGTCAGAAATTTGATATAGCATGTTTGCAAGAGGCACACATA
Organism: Conus betulinus; assembly: GCA_016801955.1. Lineage (NCBI taxonomy): Eukaryota > Metazoa > Mollusca > Gastropoda > Neogastropoda > Conidae > Conus > Conus betulinus. The sequence goes on from JADBJO010007152.1 coordinate 1,999, forward strand.
ACAACTAGTGATTTAGTGTCATGGGAAAAACAATGGGGGGGACGAATTTTTTTACAACGAAGGCACAAATAGAAGTCAAGGAGAAGTAATTTTAATAGCTAAACATTTGAAGGAGAAGTCAGATTAGAAATTGCCTGCATAGAATTCTTGTAGTTTCAGTTAACCATAATGAATACAATTTCAAATTAGGAAATATTTATGCTCCCAACAACTCAAGTGAAAAATGTCGTTCATGAAAAACTTACAGGAAAAGTTGAGTGAATTCAGTGAAAACAATCTTCTTCTGGTTGGTGATTTTAACTGTGTTCTTAGTAATAAGTTGGACATTATATCAGGTCATATCCATACTGACTCAGAAGTGAGATTATTTAACCATACGGTTGCTAGTCTACAACTCACAGATATGTGGAGAGCATTTCATAAAGCGAAAAAGACTTCACATGGTCTCGAGTAAATCCCTTTATCGCCCGTCGCTTAGATTATTGCTTTTTATCCGAGGGAATGCGTCAACTAAGTGCTTTGTGTGAACACATCACTTTTCCTCACACTCGGACCACAAAGCAGTACTATTAGAACTTGACAGCAGTGACTTTATTCGTGGGCCTAGCTATTGGAAATTTAATAACAGTTACTTAAAGGATCCAAGATTCGTTCAGAAAATGAATGATTTATTAGACAGAGAACTTGAAATACCGTTCAGATTGCAACTCATCATATATGCATACTTGGGAATTATGTAAAATCAAAATTAGAGATTGTTGTAGTGAGTATGGTAAACTACTAGCCAATAAGAGAAAAAATGATGAAAAGAAATTAGAGTTTGAAAAATTTTGGAAGTTGAAAAACAAATGATTCTTAATCCCACGAGTAAAGATAATCAAGAACAATATTTATTATTAAAAACAAAGTTAGAATTACTACAAGCACATAAAGCCAAAGGTGCTCAGGTGAGAGCACGAATTAAGTGGATTGAAGAGGGTGAACGTAACACTAAATATTTCTGCAATCTAGAAAAAGCAAGAGGAAAGAAGAAAGTCATCACAAGGTTGTGTAAAGATACAGGAGAAGTAATCACAGATCAGCGACAAATTTTAGAAGAACAGGTAACATTCTATAAGAATTTGTATAATCAGCCAGTTGAAGTAAACAATGTTAGTGAATCTGTTGATGGGTTCCTAGAAAATGAAACCATCCCTTGTTTGGAAGAAAATGACGTTTCCAGTTGCGAAGGTATGATCACTACTGATGAAACAACAAACGCCTTAAGTAAGATGAAAAATGGATCAGCGCCAGGGAGCGATGGAATTACTATTGAGTTCTTCAATTTTTTTTTTGGAATAAAATAAAAGTAGTCTTAACAAACTCGTATGTGGAATCTTTTGATAAAGGAGAACTAGTTTATACTCAAAAGCAAGCATAATTACATTGTTACACAAAGGAAAAGAACTTGATAGAGATAAACTGACTAATTGGAGACCTATAACTCTAACAAACACTGATTACAAGATACTGGCCAAAGTATTGGCAGAAAGACTCGGAAGAGTCATCCACAAATTAGTTAACAACGACCAAGTAGGCTATATCAAAGGCAGAAACATTGCAACAATAATACGATCAATAGATGATGCAGTCAATTACCTTAACCAAACAAATAAAACTGGTTACTTGCTGGCGGTTGATTTTTCAAAAGCCTTTGACTCATTGTCAAGAGATTTTTTCTTTTGCATGCCTTTAAAGTTTTTGGCTTCGGAACTGAATTTCGAAAATGGGTTGCCATACTGACAAAGAACCCTGCTAGTTCAATAAATCATGGGGGGATGGATATCTGAACCGTTTAATCTTTCTTGTGAATTAGACAAGGGTGCCCTTTTTTCTCCTCCGTTAGGCTTTGTTCTGGCAGTGGAGTTGTTAGCGATTAAAGTTAGAAATAGCTCCATATCTGGCATCCACGTCCCAACCACTGTTCCACATAATGATACTCCTCTAAAAATCAAACAAATGGCGGACGATACAACTCTATTCCTCAGAGATAAAAGAGATATGGTCAAATCTTTAGAAATCTTTACAACATTTCAAAGTTTCTCAGGTTTAAAATTAAACGTACAGAAAACGAAAGCTTTACCCATGGGAAGGCAGATAGGAGAACCAGAGCTTCCTTTCACTACAGTAGATAAAATAAAGATATTAGGCATCTATTTCCAGCGTGATAGGATGGCTAGGAATATCGAAGATAATTGGAGTCATAGGGTGTGTCAAATGAATAAATTGATTCGAGAATGGAGTAAGCGGGATATCAGTATCCAAGGTAAGATTGTAGTAATATAAAAACATTTTTACTTAGTCAGTTTTCTTTATGTCATGCAATCTATAGGGACTTCCAGATAATGTGCTAAACAAATTAACTCAACCCTTTACAATTTCTGTGGAAGAAAAGATTTAACAATAAAAAAGCTTTCGAAAAAGTCAAAAGAAAAGTAATGGAAGCAAGTGTGGAGAAAGGAGGACTTGGTATGATTAATCTGAGTAACTTTCAAAACTGTTTGTATTTGCAGTGGGCGGGCAAACTCTTTAAAGCTACCGAGCAAGAAAACTGGGCATTAATACCCAGATGGCATTTACAACACCTCGTAAAGACAGATGCTTTTTGTATAAACTGCAGAGCCAAAGACCTGAAGGATTGTAGTTTAATCAGGAATGAATTCTGGAAAGAAGTGTTAGCAGTTTATCTAAATCACAAAATATTGATAAAAACTGGATGATATCGACAAAAGCAATTTTCACAGTCAATACCTTTTTCCATAATAATCTAATTCGCTATAAAAATCAGGTATTATATTTCAAAAACTGGGCAAATAATGGTATTAAGCAACTTAAGGATATAATTCATGAAAGAGAAAATAGACTACTGACTTTAGAAGAAATGCAGGAAATGGTTGGACAGAACAGAGCCCTTACATTGTTCCAGTACAATGCTTTGATTAACTCCATACCTGCGCAATGGATCCAGTGGATCCAGTTAGGAGAAAGAGGATCTGGGACGCTCCCCTGTTTTGCCAGTCTGTTAAATACAAAGCCTAAAAAATAAGGAAATTAATTATGTCACATAAGGAAACTCAAACACCTACTGCAAGTGCGTTCTGGAGAGAAAAGTTGGTATAGACTTAGACAAACCTACATGGTGTCGAGCTACAGACGTCACAAAAGAGGTAAGACTCAGAGTTCTCCACTGGAAAATACTACACAATATATATCCTACTAATATTATGCTTAGTAAAATGAAAGTAAAAGACTCAAACAAATGCTCGTACTGTCCTGACACAACTGATTTCATTGAACACTTTTTCTGCGAGTGTCCAATCGTTTACAACTTTTGGAGATTCATTGAGAACAAAATTTTACTTAGAAACACATGCACAGATTAAATTATCAAACACAGATATATTATTTGGCATCAATAAATCCATTGTTTTTCGAAGACAAATTATAAGTATATCAATTTTATCATATTACTGAGTAAAATGTGTATTAGTATTTGTAAAAAAAACAAACACGGGTATCCCTCTGCAACTCATTTTTGAGAAAGAGTATAACGTTCGGAGGGGGTTAAAAGGAAAACTTCCCCAAACAGGTGAAAGACTGTAAATCGCGAAGAAAATGCAAGTTATGTATTAACACACACAATTTTTTTTTTTTTTTTTTTTTTTTTTTTTTTTAAGGGAGAGAGATGGAGGGGGCAAATTCTCGTATTGTCCGTGTGTTAGGTGTGAAAGGGAGGGAGGGGTAGAAAGGGGGGGGGGGGGGTATCTCTGCGGGGAGAGTTTGCGCGGTGGGAGAAAGGGAGGGACCTGAGATCTGTGGAAGGGGAGGGGGGATTTGAGGAGGGAGAGTTCATATGCCTGTTGTCGCTCGCTTCTTGGCTTTCCTCATGTCTTCCTTGTGGACCATTTCTTTTCGCAACAAGGTTGGCTTCATCGGGGAACAGCCAACGGTGAGACGACATACAACAAACCCCTAAAATCTTGCAAAAGACGCCATCTTTGTCCGTGTGTCTGCTTGTCTGCCTGACGGCCTATCTGTCTGTCTGTCTCTCTCTCTCTCTTGCTAACTTTTTTTTCTCTTGGGGGGGGGGGGATGGGGGTTGGGGGGGTCGTTGGCGATGGGGGTGTGTGGCGATGGTGACGCGCAGTGTGTCACGCGCTTTTGGGTAGAGGGATGAAGAGGGAGATGGGCAAATTGGGAACAACAATATCTGCACGCCTGTGTATAACACAAAATGAAAAAAAAACAGGAAATAATTAACTCTTTTGTTTTATCTATGTTGTTTTCTTAGTATATACGCAACACATCAGAGTGAATGTGCCATTACACTACACATAGAACATTAACAAACCCAGACACTTTGTATCAAACGCTAAAACACTAAAATCAGCAAAAATGTGTCATCTGTAAGAGACATACAGACTATGCATGGTGTGTATGAGACTGGTTTGGGAAAAAAAGAAAAAAAAAAAAAAAAAAAAAAAAAAAAAAAGCTAGTAGTGGAAATTCTTTTTCTTTTTTTTTTTTGCTTTTTCGCTTTTTTTTTTTTTTTTTTTTTTGGCAGATGAAGAGGACAGTGTGAAGCACCAAAAAATGAAGAGGTGGATTTTTGGCGTTAGGGGAAAAAAAAAAAAAAAAAAAGACCGCCTTAGGTGCTCCATTGATCCGATAACCTGATGCCACACAAGAAAAAAAAAATGTCTTTTTTTGCCGAGGTCGGACAGATCTTAGATCCTCCCTCCACTCCCCCGTTTCCCTTCACTTCTCCGACCCTTACCCCGCAACACCCCCCCCCCCCCCCCTTCTCCAATTCCCCCTCCCATCCTGTGAGTCAGTTCGTGCTTGATAGCAGGTTTTTTTTTTTTTTTTTTTTTACGCCAGGGGAAAGTAATAATAAACACGGACTTGAAATGTTACTTTCCTCATGACTAAGACGGAAAGTACTAAATGTCAACGTTTATATCACTATACAGGTTTTTATCTTTTTTTTTAATTAATCCATGAACACATGACCGTTCTAACATATGGTGACTTGGTACGTAGTTAACAGTTCGTTACTCTAGCTCCACAGTGGTCGTGCGCAGTGGACTGTTTGACAGTCATCTTGCTGAGCGCATCCTGAGTCTGTCCCTTAGAGGGCTGGGCCACGTTCCGTCTTTCCACAATGATAAAAGAGCGTCTGTGAAAACATCATCTACTTGACGGAGGTAACAAGTCTATAAGAAGTAACATGATACATACGGATTTAATGCCATAGAAACAGGGTAATTGTAAAGGGGAAAAAGCTACAACATAACAAAAACCCGCCGAACGTTCACTAAGAACTGCTTAAAAAAACGCTACTAAGACACACAAACAGTGCACGCACAGAAGAGAACATTACAAAAAAAAACAAACAACCAACAGCAACAACAACAAACACTGAAGACAAAATAAGCCAGACTGTGGAATTTTCGCTATTGTCAAAAAGCCAGCATTATCCTCAGTCTTCAAACAAAAATCGTAATTTCCTCCAAGAAACCAGCAGTCATGACTGTGTTCAGTACTTATCATTTCATGTCACTGCTTCAGGATTATTCGCTTTTCTGGCATTTTGCCCTCAGTATGGCGTTTAAATGTGACGATCAAAGCGTATCTATGGCACCTGGGAATTTATGACTCGCGTGCATGCGCACTCATGTCATTCATATTTCAGAGTGAATTGGAAGCCTTGAAAAACACCGCCTTGCAAAAGGTACAGGATGCCTAAAGCCAAAAAGAACTGCCATACTTAGCTCTTTTCACTATCCACAGCTTTAATCAGGTCGCGTTTTTTTTCACTTAAAGTGACTCCTTATTGGATGTCCGAACATAGTCAAATCAAATAACAAAACAGTTGTCATCCTGTGAAAACAACTACCCTTCTTTCAATTGAGAAGGTAAACCGATCTTGCACGTAGCACACATTAAAGAACCCCTGACCTAAGAGACAGTCGCACCCGGCGTACTTCTTTGGGGAAAAAGCCACTTTGACAGATAAAGAACACCATACAGAGAGAAGAGGCAGGAGACTTGCGGTGCAGATGCACGTGGACACTTGCTCTCCTCGGAGAGATCAGCCCGAATTTCTCACAGAGAAATCTGCGGTGAGAATACAAGACAATGCATCACATTATTATGCAGTGCAATACAACACCACACAATACAGTGAAACAACACGTAATACAATGCAGTGCGGTCCATGTCACGCAAAACAATATAACACAATGTAATCAGTGACAATACGATGCAATACAGTGCAGTGCAACGCAATACAATAACCACAATACAGACACAACACAATGTTTGCAGTACATACAAAACATAGTCACGCAAAACAGTACAATACCATACAGCACAATACATAACAACACGGTACAATACAATACAAAGTGATACAACATGGTAAAATACAATTAATGCAACCCACAAAATGCAATGCTGTGCAATGCCACACCCATGAAATGCAAAGTTGTGCAATGCAACACCCACAAAATGCAATGCTGTGCAATGTAACACCCACAAAATGCAATGCTGTGCAATAAAACACCACAAAATGCAATGGTGTGCAATGCAACACCCACAATATGCAATGGTGTGCAATGCAACACCAACAAAATGCAATGCTGTACAATGCAACACCCACAATATGCAATGGTGTGCAATGCAACACCTACAAAGTGCAATGCTATGCAATGCAACACCCACAAAATGCAATGCTGTGCAAGGCAGTACCTAAAAAAAAAATGCAATGCTGTGCAATGGAATACGTACAAATTGCAATGCCGTGCAATGCAACACCACAAAAATGCAATACTATGCCATGCAAACACCCACCAAAATGCAATGCAATACCCACACATTGCAATTATGTGCAGTGCAACCCACAAATTGCAATGGTCTGCAATGCAACACCCACAACATGCAATGCTGTGCTTTGCAACACCCACAAAATGCAATGCGTAACACCCACAAAATGCAACGGGCAACACCACAAAATGCAATGCTATGCAAATGCAGTGCAATACATACAGTACCAAGCCACATATCACAACACGACACAGTGTGGCACTGTGTGCAGGAACTCACCCTCCTTGACAGCGGACTGGTAGTCAGACAAAGCGCCAGTGTTGGACTGCAGGTCCCTTCAGCTCAATCTGGTCCGTCTCCATGCTTCTTCCTTCCCTCACTTCCGGTTCCTACACGTGTTTCCGGCTCCTCCTTACACTTCCGGGTTGCTACTGCCGTTGCCTGTCATCATGTGACTCTGTTGATGGGGCCTTCTCTTGCTTGGACAGATAGTTGATTAGCTGTTCTAGTTGCCTTGCTGCCTTGCTAGGTGTCTCGGCTGGCTTCCTTGGTGGCCTGCCTTCGTTCACGTTATGTGCACTGCCTGTGACCTATTGATACCAACCACAAACAGAACACATACATGAGTAACTGTTTACCTAGCCAACAACTCACCGACTAATTACCTAAATGAGTAACTAAAGAGCAAGCTACTCAAATAAACAAATTTTTAAAATGACAGAAAAATGTCATCGAGCTGTGAAACCTATGCTTGTGTTTGCTATTCCATTTCTATTTTTGTTAAATTTGGGATTTCGGCCATGCTAGTGAATGTGTAGGAGAGGACACACATAACATACGCTACGCTGTGCCGTCCTTACACTCAACAACAGGGGCATGATATGCCTTAAAGGTATTTAAGTGTTGCTGATCAGACATTAGAATCCCGTTACTTATTATTTCATCTGATTAAATGATTTTCAAATACTGGATTCTTGTGGTTTGTATTCAGGATGTTCATTGTCCTATAATTTCAGTAATTCATATCCTGAATACTGTAAAATTAGTGCACAAAGCTAACATACTAAAAAACCGGAAAGTGTTGAACAGGCTCATTATGGTTAAAAGAAACGGAAAATGTAAGAGATTGAAAACAGCTCTACTTTAATTAGAGGGTTAGTCTTCAAGTGGATTTTCTTTTCGATGTAAGCTTCTTTTGTACAAGGAACTATATGAAAACGATTTACACAGTTTCTCTCAATACCAAATCCAAGTCAATACTTTAAACAGCTGAACAGTAATGGCAAGGACTATATCCTTCCAAGTCAATTTTCTTTTCGATGAGGTGGAAGTTCCTTTTACAAGGAACAGTATAGTCCAGAAGAACATGCTAAAATAAATGTCAATGCAGAGCACAGTAACGTGAAAAGAATGGGGCCAGAAACACAGCTGAACTGCTGCCCTAGATGAGCAGATCATAAAAAAACAGTTTAAGAGCACATTCGGAGTAAAAATCAAAATCGAGAAGTGATCCAAATATACCATGAACATTCAAAATAAACGGAGGGAACCTTAAGAGCAGCGACCCCAACAGCTGGAAACCAGTATGATTTAAACAGGACGGATTTTGCTTTACAAGACACTATGTGACCAAATGTCCAATTTGTCAATGACTGATAGTATACACAATGTCAATGACAAAGAGCGAGTGCCCAGACCCCCCCAAGAACACCAGGACGATCCACCGTTGCAGAAAAAAAAAGAAAGGGCAAAATGTAAAAAAGAAAACCAGAAAAAGAATGTGAATGGGAAAACAAAAACAGTGCTGATGTTTCATTCAGAACGTGAAAGAAAAGGACAAATTTTCCTGGAAGGCAAAATCAACACTGCTTGCCCTGAAAAAGCAGATACATATCAACACACAAGAAAAGAGCACATTCGGAGTGGACAAATGAAAGGAAATCAAAGACAACGGCTGTGATTCAAATTATACAATAGAAGTAGCAACAATTCAAAGATAAACTTAGCGGGAACTTGAGTGGAGCAATGAGGTGACCCCAAGTCTGACTGGAAAAGAATTAGTGGCACACAGCATCTAAGAGGGACGGGAATTTGCTTCACAAATTTCTGGTGTTTCAGGACTTTTTAAACGTCATTTTCACATATCTGAATAATTATGATAGTTTATACACAAGATAAGAGCGATTGTAAGACACACAAGTGACGAAACCGACATAGCCCTTTCAAAAAATCAACCTGTGTGAGTTGTTGAAGTACAGAAGACACTTTAAAGATTTTAGAATGACAAAGCATGTGGACATGACCTGGGCTGAAAAATGAATTATTTTAGCATCGAGCGTTGAACGGTTGTCATTGCATTCACAAATGTATTCTCACTTTTTTCACTCAAGACATACTCGTGACGACTGGTTTTATTGGACTAATGACACTAATATATACGAACTGAAGCAGGGCAGGATGGACCGATCTCAAGTGACCTACAGAGAAATTACTCTTGTTACAGATAACAAATGACTCTCTGAAGCTGTTTTGGCAAACCACTGTGATGATTAAACAATCTTCAGATGGGGATCTGAACTCCATGGCTGGAATCCAACAGGCCATGGAACACTTGGTCGAGGGATACGTACCCTTTCTCCTTAATGCTACCACTATTTTTTTTCAGTTTTTCAACTCTGACTGCACAACGCAACACCCCAGCACTGTAACTGAACAAAACACACCACAGTCAGTACACTGTCACTGAACAACACACACCACAGACACAACACTGTGACCGAACAACACACCGGCACACAGACACTGTGACTGAACAACACACACCACAGACAGACACTGTGACTGAACAACACACACCACAGCACTGTGACTGTGACTGAACAACACACACCACAGTCCGAGACTGTGACTGAACAACCCACACACCACAGGCAGAACACTGTGACTGAACAACACACACCACAGGCCACGGACACTGTTACCGAACGAACAAAACACACCCACACACGACACTTTGACTGAACAACGCACACACACAGACACTGTTGACTGAACAACACACACCACAACACTGTGACTGAACAACACACACACCACAGACACTGTGACTGAACACACACACACACACACAACACAGACAGACCTGTGACTGAACAACACACACCACACAGACACCTGTGACTGAACAACACACACCACAGACACACTGTGAACTGAACAACACACACCCACAGACACTGGACTGAACAACACACACCCAGACAGACACTGACTGTGACACCACAACGACTGAACAACACACACCACAGACACGTGACGTGAACAACACACACCACAGACACTGTGTGACTGAACAACACAACACCACAGACAGACACTGTGACTGGAACAACACACACACCACACACAGACACTGTGACTGAACAACACACACCACAGACACTGTGACTGAACAACACACACCACAGACAGACTGCGACTGTGACTGAACAACACACACCACACCACACATGACACTGTGAACTGAACAACACACACCGACCGACAACACTGACAGACACTGTGACTGAACAACACACACCACAGACACTGTGACACTGTGACAACAACACACACCGACACACACTGTGACTGAACAACACACACCACAGACACTGTGACTGAACAACACACACCACAGACACTGTGACTGAACAACACACACCACAGACACTGTGACTGAACAACACACACACCGACACAGACACTGTGCTGAACAACACACACACACCCACAGACACTGTGACTGAACAACACACACCACAGACACACTGTGTGACTAACAACACACACCACAGACACTGTGACTCAACAACACACACCACAGACAGACACTGTGACTGAACAACACACACCCCACAGACACTGTGACTGAACAACAACAACCACAACACAGACACTGTGACTGAACAACACACACACAGACAGACACTGTGACTGAACAACACACCACAGACAGACACTGTGACTGAACAACACACACCACAGACACAATTGTGACTGAACACCACACACCACAGACAGACACTGTGTACTGAACACACACACACCACAGACACTGTGACTGAACACAACACACACACTGTGACACACCACACCACACTGTTGACTGAACAACACACACCACAGACAACTGTGACTGAACAACACACACCCACAGACCTGCACTGAACAACACACACCACCCACACACTGTGACTGACCAACACACACCACAACACTGTACACTGTGACTGAACAACAACACACCACAGACAGACACTGTGACTGAACAACACACACCACAGACACTGTGACTGAACAACAACACCACAGACACAGACAGACTGACACCACTACACTGTGACTGAACAACACACCACAGACACCTGCAACAACTGTGACTGTGACTGAACAACACACCACCGACAGACACTGTGACTGAACAACACACACACCACAGACACTGTGACTGAACAACACACACAGAACACTGTGACTGAACACACACACCACATAGACACTGTGACTGAACAACACACACCACAGACACTGTGACTGAACCACACACACAGACACACACAGACACTGTGACTGAACACACACACCACATACCCTGTGACTGAACAACACACACCACAGACACTGTGACTGAACAACACACACCCACAGACACTGTGACTGAACAAAACACACACCACAGACACTGTGACTGAACAACACACACCACAGACAGACACTTTGAACAACACACAACACCACCACAGACACTGTGACTGAACCAACACACACCACAGACAGACACTGTGACTGAACAACACACACACCACAGACACTGTGACTGAACACACACACCACACAGACACTGTGACTGAACAACACACACCACAGACACTGTTGACTGAACAACACCCACACTGACACTGTGACTGAACAACCACAGACAGACACTGTGAATGAACAATCACACACCACACCCAGACACTGTGACTGAACAACACACACCACAGACAGACACTGTGACTGAACAACACACACCACAGACACAGTGACTGTGACACCCCAACCCCACACCACAGACACACACTGTGACTGAACAACACACACCACACACACAGACACTGTGACTGAACATCACACACCATACAGACAGAACAACACACACTGTGACTTGATTACAACACCACAACCACAGACACTGTGACTGAACAACACACACCACAAGATAGACACTGTGACTGAACAACACAAAACCACAGGCGCTGTGTCCTGAACAACACACAACCACAGAGACACTGATGACTGAACACAAACAAAACACGAACAAACAGATTCCACGAGTGATGACTGTGCCAGAAAACACACATCCACAGACAGAACACTGGTGAGACACGTGGACTGAACAACCCACACGGCCCGACACTGTGACTGAACAACCAACCACCAAAGGACACAGGTGACTGAAACAACCACAAACCAGCAGACACTGTGATTGAACAACAACACAAACCATAAACCACGAACACTGTGACTGAACAACACACAAACCATAGGACACTGTGACCTGAACAACAACACACAACCCACACGGACACTGTGACTGAACAATACACACACCGCAACAGACACTGAACCCAACCACCAACACCACAGACACTGTGACTTGAACACAAACACACACCACAGACCACTGTGACGAACATACACACGCACAACAGACCACAACACTGACAACACACCCACATACAGACACATGCGACTGGTAACAACACACACCACCGACACGTGACACTGAACACAACACCCACCAGACAGGACACTGTGACTGAACAACACACCACACAGACAGGACCACTGCACTTGAACAACACACACACCACAGACAACTGTGAACTTAACAACAAACACACACCACACCACATGACACTGTGAACATGCGTGAGCCCACAACACCTACCACAGACAGACACACTGTGTACCTGACAACAACAATCACACAGACACTGTGACTGAACAACACCAACCACAGACACTGTGACTGAAACAACGACACACCACAGAAGACTGTCTGATGAACAACACACACAGACAGACAACTTGACGGAACAACACACACCACAGGACAGACACTGTTTCTGAACACCAACACAACCACAGACCCTGGTGAGAAGCAAACACAACACAACCACAGACACTGTGACTGTGAACAACACACACCGCAGACAGACCTGTGACTGAACCAACACACACACACCACAGACAGGACTGTCAGTGAATGACCAACACACACCACAAGACACTGTGATCTGAAAACACCAAACACACCACAGACACTGTGTACTGAACAACCCCCACCACAGACACAGACACTGTGAACAACACAACACCGACAGACACTGTGACATGAACAACACACACCACAGACAACTGTCGTACGTGAAACACACACCCAACAGACACAGTTCAGAGACACTGGTGGACTGAACAAGACACTGTGCTGAACAAACACACACCACAGACACTGTGACTTGAACAACACACACTACAGCACCGACATAACAACTGACGGTACTGAACAACACCTCCACAAAACAGACACTGTGATTAGACTGAACACACAAACTGCAGACACGACTGGTGACTGAACAACACACACTATCATACAGACTACTGTGACTGAACACTCAACGTTGACATAATTGTTCCATCCTGTGACTGAACATTATCACAACCACAGACACTGTGACTGAAAACAACACACCCCACACGACACTATGTGACTGAATAACACAACAGACACAACCGGACACAGAACCTGTTGACTGGTGAACACAACACACAACACCACAACCCACCGTCCCATGACACTGTTACGGACCCAAACGCAACAAACACAACACAACACCACATTACACACAGTTACTTTATTTACACACCAAGAACTGACGTGAACACAACCAGACACCACAGACCACTGTGACTGAACAACACACAAACACAGTCGCACACTGTAAAGTTATGTAACAACACACAACCACCAGACACCAGTGACTGAACAACAACACCCCATTTAGACACTGACTGAACCACCACAACAACCCAACACTGTGACTGAACAACACCATTACCACCATTCACTACCCTGTGATGAACAACACAACCATCCACATTCCCCCAAGATAACACTTGACTGAACACCAACACTACAGACCGGACTGAACAAACACACACCACAACAGACCCAGTGACTGAACACACGACACCTGAAGGCACTAGCATTACTAAAAAAAGCCAACAAAAAAAAAAAAAAAAAAATGGAAATGGTTACAATCCTGTGATTATTGTTCACAACTATTCATGTACATATCCTCAGGTATTGACTATCTATTAATGTGTGTACCTTCAACCTGATTTAGACGTTCCATTGTGTCTTTTTTGTTCTTTTCCTGTTCCTCTCTCTCGTCAGCCCCTACCTCCCCCGCACCATCCCTTCCTTCCCAATGTTCTTTTTTCTTTCCCTTCGATTATGCGCTGAAGTACCATGAAGATAAGTCATTGCACCTATTCATTAATGTTATTCTCACTTTTGATTTTTATATAAAATCCAAGTTGATTTTATCATCCAATTATTATTGTGTTTTTTATTTTACTTTTCAATCGTATTACTGTATCCCCATGTGTATACATTATTTTTAATTACCAGTAACATTATTTACCATGACCTTTATGTATACTTCGGCTTAGCATTCCATCTGTACAATTAAACGATGTTATTATGATATTACATCATACATTAACTGGTCACCTCGCCCCCCCCCCACCCCCGCGTGCCATCGCCACTAAGACTGTAGTTTGCACGGCAACCGAGCGGTTTACGAACCACAGCTCTAACCACTCCTCCTTTCCTCCCATACGACCCTGCTTTGCACATGTCTATTCACCAAGAAATGAAGGTAGTAGATCTGTCTTCTATTTATCAGATTCAAATCTTTAATCCCATCATTTATCTTACTATGGTTAGGCCATCAGCCGATGTTTTGTCATATTACACTACCGTTGTGAGCTCGACATTATTCCCTCCCTTCTGACATTTTACTCTTTAACAATCAACGGTCGTTCAACGCATCCGATGTTGCGCTTATAGTGAATACAATCATTATGCATTGGGCCTCGTACTCAGCACCTTCGTTTGGTCTGCAGTAAACATTTTTTTATTATATCTTGTCAGAAGAAAGACCCTCAGAATGCAAAAAAACAAACAACCTGGGGTACAGTGTTTTTGTCTTGGTTCTTCGTGTTTGTTCCAAACGTTAATTATTTTTTTTTAAGGAATTAATGTTTTTTTGCGGTTTCGCTAACATTTTCACTACAATGAATTATATTTGAGTCTGGTGCTAACGTGGGCCTGAACGTTGATAATTGCCTGCTAGGTAGTAGAACCTGTTAATAATCAGGTTCAAGTTTTAGCATACAACGATTCTCTCTTGAGTTGGAACTTTTCGAAAGTGAGTTCCGTGCTTGCTGCAATCGTTCATTAAAGGAAGAAAGGCTGCTGTTGTTTTGCTCGCTCCTGATGGAAATTAGCGGTGAACGCTGTACGAGCTCATTACTGTAGTTGCTCGTCTCCATTGAGTCATATTATTTAAACCTCATTTACATGCTCGCCAGGAAAGGTTCATCCCTTCAATGGTCTGACCGTAAGTTTTTCAACCGCTGGCTTTAAAGGGCAACAGATTCTAATACTTGACCCGATGACTCAGCCCGGCGGCTTTTATCTGAGTGTGTTACTAATATACTCGCAGCTGTTCTTTATGCCACATGTTCTGAAGGAACATTAACAATCTGATCAGACAGTGCAACCATGTTGTTTGATGAACTGTCTGGCATGCTTCAAGGAAAACGTCTGTTACTATCGATCATGTCTTTACATTGTTTGCCATGTTTCAGAAACAATTGTTACTTTTCGCAAGAATTGTATTTTGCGTTTATTATCTAGAAAAAAAAAAAAAAAACCGCTTTTAATTCTGTTCAACGTGCACGTTTTATGTGGCATTTTGAAGAAAAAAAAAGACTTACGGAAATGTGACCGTACAAAATTATTATGTTAATATTGTTTAAAGCAAGAGTTTAGATGTTGGAATGTGATTTAACTGAATTCATTTTGTCCATCGAAGGTAGCTAAGCAAAGGGAAGGTGGTAGTCCGTTTCTGCTGCCCCCCTTAACATCAATGAAATGGCTTGAGTATATTAAATCATAAAGGGAACATAACATGGAATTTCAGTTAACTACCTGATTTTTTTTTTCAGGTCCATCGAATGAGAGCTAGACTTTGTACTAGGGTAAGTCCGTAGGGTGTGCCGTGAAATGAACGCCGCATAATATCCCTTTCCCCCTTTGCACACACGTAAAATCAAAAAAATCATCCCATTCAACCAACTTTTGCGGAAGAGTAGTAAGGCCATTTTGTGTATGGACGACCACACGTTTACTATTAGTGTTTCAAAACCTGCGTAAGTAAATGGTTACAGAATGAAGGATAGTAAAGTGATAACAAACTGCCTCGAAACGAATATTAGAGACTAGATACGTATGTGTGTACTGGTATCCAACACGGAAGATTAACGATTTGCTGATGCGCGCTTGCCAGCTTCTCTGGCCAATGCAGGGTCCATGCACCGATCGGGCAACTGCCCAGTAGGTAGGCAGCCGTGTTGGTAAACGACCTCAGTGGGCTTGTAAAAGGCGCTTGCTTAGGAGCTTGTCCTCGTCTTGGCCGATCTTTTAAGTCGCGTGAAATGGTAAGATATAGTTCATTCATTCCATTATGCATGATTGTTGATTTTGTAGAAACGCGGACGCAAACAACATGTTCGCGCTGATGACCAATTATTTTGTTTATCTTTTGTGTTCAGAGTCTGCAGTTGTCGTTCTCTTTTTAAATCAGCTTAATCTGTTTTGCATATGCGGCGTCAAGAGAGGATTGTCGATGTAGTTAAGAATTCAGAGAATCCACTCAAATGTAGTCATATTTATAATGGTCAGATATATTCTCTTACCCAACTTGAAAATGGGGTTTTATTGGGCAGACCAGAAGATGGCAGCAGTCGTCTAAACTATGTAACAACGCACTTGGGAGTTATGAATTCTATACTCCAGCCCTTCTTTCCTTCACGCACAGTTTTAATGAAACTGGACAAGCCCGAGCCAAAGAAAAGGAGTTTATAGTTATGATTTAAAGTGCTCTATGGTCCTTGGGAGGAATATCCCCTGCTATATTTACGATTTTTCAAGCTCCTTGATGCTCTATTTCCATTTCACAACAACCAGTACTAGGCTATGGAGCAGAGGTATGGGGGCAGTCACGGGAAAATCTTGATGTGGTTGAAAAAGTGCATCGTCGTTTTGGCCTTAAACAGATTTTGGAATTAATATAATTTCCTAATGTACTGGTGTAATGGAGAGTTAGGTAGATTTCCCTTGTAATCGTAAATTTATATACTGAAGAGCATTCTAAGTATTGGTTAGGGATCTTGAAACAGGCTGTCTCATGTTTTTTTATTAAAGAAAGCTTACAAAAATTTGTGGGGGGGGGGGGGGGGGTGGGGGGTGGCGGGGGGGGGGGGGGGGGGGGGGGGGGGGGGTGGGGGGGGTGGGGGGGGGGTGGGGGGGGGGGGGGTGGAGGGGGGGGGGGGGGGGGGGGGGGGGGGGGGGAAGTAACGAGGGGGGGGGGGGGTTGGGGGGGGGGGGGGGGGGGGGGGGGGGGGGGGGGGGGGGGGGGGGGGGGGGGTCTCATGATAAAACCAAAATACCTTGCATATCTTTCCGTCTCTCTGCTTTTCTTTCTGTGCCAGCATGGATTTCAAGTAGTTTGTGGAAATCAAAATGGTCGGGAACGAAGGTCGAGTGTTTGAAAGCTTTAAGAAAATACCAATGGTTAATGACCTACAAAGCACATTAGTTCTCTGAAATTGAGCACAATGAACGTTTTTTCCCCAGTTTAGTATTAAGAAGATATTTAGACTCGTGACCTGATTTTATCCCCATGTTTTACAACAGGTGAATCATTTTTACAATTTGATTATGGGTGTGTGTCAGTTACAATTGTGCAACAAAAAAATGCGTTTTTTTTAATAAGAGAAATGTGACTGAAAATGATTTGTTATATCCTGTTTCTGTGATTTCACAAATTGAAACAGAAAAGCACTTGGTCCAAAATACCAAGAATTCAGGGAAAAGTACATCCAAGGCTACGTATTACGATTGTCCATCACCGCACAACATTAACAAATGATGTTTTGCTTTCTGCTCGTTGGGCTTGCTCTCTTGCTCTTAAAAGTGTTCTTTCCCCTCTTAAAAAAGGTCTTTGAAATTACGGTGCATTTGTGTCCTCGGACCGTATAAAAGTTTACGCTATCAGTAAGGTGTCTATAGAATGCATTATATAGTTTTGTTTACTATCCAGCAACAAAAACGAAAATGTTACTTGTCATATGGCGCTTCTGTCATGATGGTCGTTTTAATGTGATGTTTTTTGGTGTCTGGGGCGTTTTGTTGTAATCCACCCACTATGACCATGGGGCCAAACGGCATAATTCATATAACAACAACTCTTCAGAGTTTCAGGGGAGTTCTCGCTCTCTCCTCATCTCTCTCCTCTCCCCTCTGCTCTCTCCTCGTCTCTCTCCCTCATGATTCGCTCTCCTGCTCTCCGTCTCATCGTCCTCGTCCCGCTCGCCGTCAATCTCTCCCTATTCTCTCTCTTTCTCAAATCTCGCTCAACCTAACCTCGTCCACTCCTCCCTCAACTCAAACTCTCTCAACTCATGTCTCGCCATTCATCGCAGCTCCTTCTCTCTCGTCACTCGAAAACATCTCCCTATTCTCTCTCTCTCCTTGAGCTCCTCATTTGACTCTGAGTGCTGGTGTGGGTCGTATGCAACTCTGTGTGTGTGTGGGTGTGTGTGATGTGTGATGTTGTGTGTGTGTGGTGTGTGTGTGCTTTTTTTTCTACATCACTTGTTCTGTGTACGCGCGCGTGCGTATGTGTGTGTTTGTAGGGGATGGGGGGAGGGGGGGGGTAGGAGTCAATAAGTTGCTGAACACATTGGCAAAAAAAATGAAACAAAATCATTGATCATTTCCCACCACCTGTCGCCACACCCTCTTTACCTGATTCTTTGTTCGAGCTTCTCTCTCTCTCCTCTCAACACTCTCTCGTCTCTACGACCCTCCTCCTCTCTCTCTCTCTCTCTCTCTCTCTGTCAACATTTACACATGATTTTTTAAAAAGCTATTTTTTGCTTTTATCAGTGGCTGATGACGTTCGCTTTACTAGCTGAAGTCACCGGCCTACAAGCACAGATCAATGGTCTGTACCGTGCAGCGTCAGCACTGCAGGGGGAACTTGAGGGTGAACATGAACAAAAGTAATACTACTGTTGTATTTGGGAAAGGGGGGTACATTCATCGGCTAGTGAGACATGGAATTACAAACGGAATAATCATGCCTGCTGTAAATGTGTACAAATACCTGAAAATTCACTTTTCTACTAGGTTTAGGTTTGCAGCAGCGCGCAATAACCTTTCTAGTCGAGCCTAGAATGCTCTGTTATGTACGTTGTAAAAGTTTTATAGGTTGGAAAATAACTCTGTAAACACATTTCTCAAATTATTCAACTCACAGGTTCAGCCAATGGTTCCGTATGGTGGGGGATTATGGGTACTGGGTGATGCAGCATTACATTGCGAGAAAAAAAAAACCCAAACACTTTGTGCTTTCCGAATCTCTAGAGACAGACTGAATGCATGCAGATGGCAACAAAGGAATTATCATGTGAGTAATAGCGAAAGATTTCATGTTTACGTATCCTTTTGCGCTGTCCCAATGTTAAAACCTATCTCTTGCTGACTCTGGACATGCAGTTAAAGTATTTTACTACTAGATTCAGACTTGGTATATCTGACATACTTCAGCTCACTATTACCGGCATCGATGACATAGCGATGCAGATCTACTATACCAACTTTGCAGATAGGAGTAAAAAAAAGTGTTGTTCTATGTTGTCATACAAAACTTAAGCGTTCAGTCTATACCGATGAAATATTGCAAAGTCCCTGATCACTTCTTAGTAGCACTTCTTTTGGAATGTACTCATGAACAAACAGAAAATGGTCGATTTATTTACTTAAAACGTTCAAACTGCGGTCTTCTATGTTATCTTAGAAATGTTTATGAATAGATGTTGGTTAACTTGCTTATGTATGTGTGTAGTCCTTATGGTGATTCTATGATTGTTTTTGATTCCACCCCCTTCCTGAAGGGCAATTGACTAAACATGAATAAATCATCTTGAGTCTTGAGTCTCTCTCTCTGAACGGAGAGGCGGATAGGCTAAAATTAACGGTTAATATGGATAAGACAAAGATAATGGTTTTCAGAAGGGAGGGTATTTGGCTAGGCATGAAAAATGGTGGTATGGCGATTTAGAAATTAAAGTGCAAATAACTACAAATACTTAGGTCTATTTTTCACAACTAAACTAAGTATGAGTAAGGCATGGATGGAAATGTGTAGAAAAGGAAGGAAAGGGGTTATTGAGATTTTAAGATCTTTAAGGAAGTTGAAATGTATTGAACCTACTGTATTTTGGAAACATTTTGATTCACAAGTGGAACCTATGATAACATATGGAGGAGAAATACGGGGTTTATTGGAAAATTACCTTATGGAAAAGGTGCACACACTGGCGATTAAACGTTTTCTAAACATCCCTTTACACAGTTCTAATGAAATGGCATATGGAGAAACGGGTAGAAACCCCTTGCAAATACGTTCCAAAATCAAGTGTGTCAAGTATTGGCTACGTCTGGTAAAACTTCCTCAAAGCAGAATTAATAAACAAGCATATTATATGTTATTAAGACAACATGAAAATGGAAGACAAAACTGGGTTTCTAGAGTAAAAAATCTCCTTTTCGAAACTGGATTTGGTTTTGTATGGAATAACCAGGGTGTTGAGAACGACAAACGTTTTATCCTAGAATTTAAAGAGCGTTTGATATCCTCCTACCAACAGATCTGGCACGCTGAATTAGAAAAAAGTGAGAAATACTCTTGGTTCTTGCGCTTTAATAGTGACTTACAGCCAGAAAAGTATCTATCAGTTGTAACGCGAAAATGGCATAGGGATTCATTGGCACGCTTTCGAACAAGGACCCTTGATCTATATGCTAGAGAAAGATGGTATAGTACATCTAATAACGAACCAAATTGTATCTGTCCAACTTTGTAAAAAAAAAAAATATAGAAGATGAATTTAACTTTTTCTTTCAGTGTGAGGTGTATGAAAAGGTACAGGGAAAAATGCGATGTCTTTAATCACTATTAGCAGAAGAACGTGACTTAGTCACTCCGTTACAGAGTGATAGTGAAAACAACTTAAAATCTATTGATAAATTTATCGCAGAAGCAACTATTCTTCGAAAAAGGAAGCTTTTCAATACTTAAGTAGAATCAATGTTCTTTCTTATTAAATCCTTTTGTCCTCTCAACTGATTGACTAGGCCTGTTGGTCGCTTGCTATGATGTTTTACTAATTTCTATATGCTTTCTGATTCTCTTTGATTTTGATTTTTCTTAATTTTGTTCAAGCAGTGTTCCCCATGTCAAATCGCAGGTTTTGCTGATGACATTAAACTGTATTCATTGTCATCTGTCTCTCTCTCTCTCTCTCTCTCTCTCTCTCTCTCTCTCTCCCCTTCTCTCTCTCTCTCTCTCTCCTCTCTCTCTCTCTCTCTCTCTCTCTCTCTCTCTCTCTCTCTCTCTCTCTCTCTCTGGAACATGGCTATGAAGAAGAATCAAGGTCACTAAGAAATGCAATAAACTCTCAGAAGCGCAGGGAAAAAACAAAATACTATCGCGAGTTATTAACTTCCAAACAAAATCCAAAACTGGTTTGGCAAGCAATAAACCAGCTTAACAATAACAGTTCTTATTCAAAATCAACTGTTATCACAGGTATTTCTGCTGAACAACTTAACACTCACTTCTCTACCATTCCAGATACAGTTGTTACTACTGGTCATTCAAGCTCTAATGAACTTAAAGAACTCCATCAATTTTGTCATGACAAAAAAAATCACGTCTGAACTACACATTCCACCCATAACTGTGCACGAGGTGTATCAGTACCTACTTCGTCTCAAACAGTCAGGAACATGTGGACTAGATGGCACAGATGGCAAAATTCTGAAACTCTCGGCTCCAGTTATAACTGACACGTTAACGTATATCTTTAATTTGTGCATAGATAAAAGTTGTTTTTCCAAATGCGTTCAAAAAAGCAAAAGTTATACCCATTGATAAATCTGGTGATAATACTGATCCTTCAAACTACAGACCAATATCAATCATATCTATCCTTTCAAAACCTCTAGAAAAGCATTTAAATAAACACATCGTTCATCACTTCAACAAGTACGATTTGTTTCATCCCGGACAGTCTGGTTTCAGACAGAAACATCCTCCTGCCATTCTGCATTAAATCCTTCTAAAATCATACATCACAAAACGACAACAATGCGTCTTATTAGGGACGACTGTCTCTTCTGTAACAACTCTTAAGTATGGCGTTCCACAAGGCTCCATTTTAGGCCCGCTACTCTTCTCAATCTACATTAATGACCTACCCCTACATGTGAGATCTACATGCGACCTCTTTGCAGACGACACCACAATTCACACCAGCCATACTGATCCTTTCAGTCTCTCAAAACATTTGCAAGAGAGTACCAACGATCTTGTAAAATGGACCGAACTAAATCACATGTCACTTCATCCGCAAAAAAACTAAACTGATGTACATTACAACTAGGCAAAAAAGACAAAAGCTCACCGATGATTCCCTCCTATACACCTCAATAATATACTTGTGGAACAAGTCACTGATCATAAAGTATTAGGACTAATAATTGACAATAGTCTCAGCTGGATCCCCACATAACTTTACTGTGCAAAAGGCTTTCCCAGAAAGTTTACCAGCTCACCAAAATCAACACTTTTTTGACTTTCATTCACGAAAACTTTTTTTCCATGCCCATATTCAGTCTTATGTTGATTATGCATCGACTATTTGGGACTCTCTGCAAGTGCAAATACACTAAAACCATTGTTCAGCCTACATAAACGAGCGCTAAAATTAATCCTTCTGAAGAAAACTAGCCTCGAAAGCTCTGATTATAAACATCTTCACATTCTTCCATTCAGCCAAAGACTCAAATACAACAAAGGACTAATGATGCACAAGATTCTGACCGGGAATGCTCCAACAACTTTAATGAGCCGATTCTCAAAAGTCTCGTCGAGAAACTCCCCCAAACTCCATATCCATTCCCAGAATTGACTTATTTAAATCAAGTCTAACATACTCGGGCTCCTCTTTGTGGAACTCACTTCCAGAATCCATCAAACAAGTCCATTGTACCACAACTTTCAAAAACGCTTACCTTACCCATCTTCTGCGGTAAAAAAAAAAAAAAAAAAAAAAAAAAAAAAAAAAAAAAAAATCCATCAT
>JADBJO010007152.1:28612-38612 GCA_016801955.1 Conus betulinus
TAGACCTTAATGATCATGTATACAAACCATATAAAAAACCTAATGATACACCCATCTACGTAGACATCAAAAGTAACCATCCACCTTCTATCCTAAAAACCATACCCAATGGCATAAACAAAAGACTATCTAACCTGTCATGCAACGAGAAAGTATTCAACAGTGCAGCAGTTGAATACCAAGAGGCACTGAAAAAAAGTGGCTACAACTACAAACTACAATACAACCCAGATAATAACATGAACAGTAATAAGAAAAAACAGGGAAAGGAAGATCATATGGTATAATCCCCCATATGATGGAAGAATAAAGACTAATGTAGGAAAAGAATTCTTTAAAATTCTTATAACATCATTTCCAAAAGAACATGTACTATCTAAAATATTCAATAAAACACCGTCAAGCTATCATATTCATGTATGCCCAACCTCAAAAAAACATAATTGACTCATCTAACAAAACTAAAGGCAACACAGCAAAAAGGGTAACAAAAGGACATCTTGTAACTGCACAAAAAAAGATCAATGCCCCCTGAATAATAAATGCCTTTACAATATATATTGTATACCAAGCCACAGTAACAACTGATAGTGACAAAGAAACATACATAGGGATTACTGCAAACCATTTCAAAACTAGATATGCAAACCATAAACAGTCCTTCAAAATGAAAAATAAAAAAAACCAAACAGAACTAAGCAAACACATTTGGAAACTTAAAGATAAAAAAATAGACTATAATATATCATGGAAAATTATAAAAGAGCAGCACCATACAACAATATCTCTAAAAAATGCAACCTATGTTCTACAGAAAAGTGGCTGATATTATGCAAACCTCATCTAGCAACTCTGAATTCAAAAGTTGAGATCATAAACAATTGCAGGCACAAATGGAAATTCTTGTCAACACACCATTCCTTAACACACCCTCCCTGAACGCACCCCCCAAAAAATCAAAATTGTAAAAAGATACAGGCCGCGTGAAACACATGCAGAACTCACGCTTACACACACACACAATATATATAACACCGGTAGCGTGCCCAAAATGAACACCCTGAAGAGAGCAGAGAGCTGGAAACAAGCTTGTTGGTGTGTTTTTTTAATCTCTCTTTTTTAATCACATTTTTAAACTTATGTCGCTCCCCTTCCGGTTGAGCGTTTTTGGAGTTCTCGCTGGCTCTCTAGTTTTATTTGTGATAATCGCTCCTTACGTTGAGCACTCTAGCCTGACAGAACCTAAACTTAAAATGGAGAAAATCAACTTTGGGCAGTCCACTAAAAATATACCGTTTTCTAACCCACAATCTTACATCAAAAAACTAATAGAGCAGACTGAAAAATTTGTGCGCAACATGAGATGGAAGGCGTTCTTCTTCCTGAACCCTGATGCAAAATGTGAAGATAAAAAAACATACGGTTTTTAAGTCATGGAGATCGCCACCCATAATAGAGGAAATGAAACCTTTTGAAGACAAATGAAAAGACTAATAGCCATATTGAATTCAGAAAATCATACAACAATTTCCAAACAAAATTACAAAATGAAATAAAAACAAATTCAAAATGACAAAAAGGTATTCGTAAAGGCTGATAAGACAAGCAATTTCTATAAAATGAACCTAATGAATACTCTCAACTCCTCAACAAAAATATTCAGAAAAACTACAAAAAAAACGGATCAAACCACATATGACAGCATTTGTAAAAAAAAAGAAAAGAACTTGTGCACCGTATGGATCTAAATGATAGGATAGAAACAACAGCATAAAAGAAGCTTTTATAACACTTAAAGATCACAAACCTAATTTCCCCAACAACCCAACATGTAGATTAATAAACCCATCCAAGTCTGAATTAGGCAAAATAAGCAAAAAAATTCTGGAAAAGTCTATAGAGGACATAAAATCAAACACTGAATACAACCTTTGGAAAAATAGCTACGAAGTTTCCAATGGTTCAAGGAAATTAACAAACAGAAAAACACAGTGTTCATCACTTTTGACATAGTGGATTTTTTATCCATCCATAGATGAGAATTGCTTACCAAAGCTTTAAAAAAATTTGCTAACAAATATACAAACATAACAGAGGCTGAGATGGAAATCATCTTCCACACTAAAAAAAACTCTACTCCACAGCAGTAATGATACTTGGACAAAAAAAAACCAGCAAGCAATAATTCCACATTTGATGTCACAATGGGTTCATATGATGGTGCCGAAACATGTGAACTAGTTGGACTATTTATGTTATCCAATATACAGAAAACACTTGGTAAACAGGTTGGCTTGTACAGAGACGATGGCCTCGCCGCGCTAAACAATAAACCAAAAACCATTGAAAATAAGAAAAAAGAACTTTGCAAAATCTCCCAAGCCACAACTTAAAAATCACAGTAGAAGCCAACAAGAAGGTAGTAAACTACCTAGACATAACATTAGACCTTAATGATCATGTATACAAACCATATAAAAAACCTAATGATACACCCATCTACGTAGACATCAAAAGTAACCATCCACCTTCTATCCTAAAAACCATACCCAATGGCATAAACAAAAGACTATCTAACCTGTCATGCAACGAGAAAGTATTCAACAGTGCAGCAGTTGAATACCAAGAGGCACTGAAAAAAAGTGGCTACAACTACAAACTACAATACAACCCAGATAATAACATGAACAGTATAAGAAAAACAGGAAAAGGAAGATCATATGGTATAATCCCCCATATGATGGAAGAATAAAGACTAATGTAGGAAAAGAATTCTTTAAAATTCTTATAACATCATTTCCAAAAGAACATGTACTATCTAAAATATTCAATAAAAAACACCGTCAAGCTATCATATTCATGTATGCCCAACCTCAAAAACATAATTGACTCATCTAACAAAACTAAAGGCAACACAGCAAAAAGGGTAACAAAGGACATCTTGTAACTGCACAAAAAAAGATCAATGCCCCCTGAATAATAAATGCCTTTACAATAATATTGTATACCAAGCCACAGTAACAACTGATAGTGACAAAAACATACATAGGGATTACTGCAAACCATTTCAAAACTAGATATGCAAACCATAAACAGTCCTTCAAAAATGAAAAATATAAAAACCAAACAGAACTAAGCAAACACATTTGGAAACTTAAAGATAAAAAAATAGACTATAATATATCATGGAAAATTATAAAAAGAGCAGCACCATACAACAATATCTCTAAAAAATGCAACCTATGTTCTACAGAAAAGTGGCTGATATTATGCAAACCTCATCTAGCAACTCTGAATTCAAAAGTTGAGATCATAAACAATTGCAGGCACAAATGGAAATTCTTGTCAACACACCATTCCTTAACACACCCTCCACACAAGCTTGTTGGTGTTTTTTTAATCTCTTTTTTAATCACATTTTTAAACTTATGTCGCTCCCTTCCCGGTTGAGCGTTTTTTTGGAGTTCTCGAAACACTATCCTCTGACACAAATTGATTGAACATCTTAATATAGAGAGAGAGAGAGAGAGAGAGAGAGAGAGAGAGAGAGAGAGAGAGAGAACGAGCGAACGAACAAAATATTATTTTACAAGGTAATGAGATATAAGCACACAAATGCTTTTTTCTACCCAGCCCTGCTGTTGCTGCCCTATGTAGACTATTTAGCCCAACTATTGTTTCCGACAGAACAGCTATGTCATCTGCCAAACGTAATATAAATAGTTCAGAATAATCATGCATAGATGTTGCACCATGCCTCCCATTTCTTATCACTTCTATTGTTAATTCATTTATAAATAAAGAGAACAGCAGCGGACTTTTAACATCCTCTTGTTTTACCCCCCGGCAGTTTATGTAGTCCGTCAATTTTGCACCTGAGCGAATTCTAGCTCTGACTGTAGTGTACATGCTATGAATACACCGAAAGAGTTTTCCTTTGATACATTTTTTTACCGGAATAGGCCACAGTAGAATCCTTTCTATAGAGTCAAAAGCTTTCTCAAAAGTCAATAAAGGCGACATAGAGTTTACGGTTAAGGCAAAGCTGTTTTTTTGTATTAAAGCTAATAATGTGTGCATGTGATCAATGGTGAAGTATGCCCTTTTTAGCTCCGCTTGATATTCCTCTGTGATATTATGCAGCTCAATCCATTCTTGAATCCTATTGTTTACTATAAAACTATAAACTTTACTGCTTGTATTACATAATGATATCCCTCTATAATTACCGGGACCGTCTACATCGCCTTTTTTGAATAAAAGGTAAGACATTAGTTTCTGTCCAGTTATCTGGGAATATTCCCTTATCAAACAGAGTGTTAAACAGTTGAACAAAGAAGTCAATTACTCAATCACCAGCATTTTCAAGCAACTCGCCAATAATTTTTATCCGGACCAGCGGACTTACCGTTCTTTAACTTTCTTATAGCCAGTAACACACTTCTTCTCTAGATATTGGGCGGTTCATGGAACCACCATCTTCATATTCATCAAAACTATCATCAATGATGTCGTTAGATAGTAATGTAAATTCGTTTTCTAAATTTGTTTCAAGCAATTGTTTAAAATGTTTATACCAATCATAATTGTTATATTGTTACGTGGCTGCTGCTTTGTTTTGAAGAAATTTTATGGACATTTTCCCAAAACTCCCTTTTATCACTTATGGAATCAATTAACGCCCCTAACAATTGCTCATTGTGCTGATTTTCTTTAAATTTTAACAAATTCTTATACCTCTCCTAGCTATGCAGTAAGCATCACGATCAGAACTATCCTTCGTTTGCCGAATGTGTGTAGCAATCCTTTGGCTTTCGATTTACTTAGTTTACATTCTTTGTCATACCAGTCATTTTGTTCATCAGTATTGTTCAAACAAAGTTGTTGTTTTTTTCCATGCAAGAAGAACAAGGTTTAATACATGTAAGAAACATATTCATTGCAGTCACGATCAATCATATCAATAGCACTGTCAAGAGATGACAATGCTTCATCTGAATGCATTGCAGTGACATAAGCATATTCAAAGGAAGGCTTCCACACAAAACTTTTTAATAACTTCGCGTTCCATTCCAGCGGTCAAAAACACAGGGTTTTAGGTTCGGCAATTCAAAATAAAGCTCGACGGGTAAATGGTCAGATTCCAATCGTTCTGTTATATACATACATACATACATACATACATACATATATATATATATATATATATATATATATATATATATATATATATATATATATATAAACTACAAGACGATAGAACGCGTGAAAATACTTCTCGAGATCTCAAAAATAGTCATTTATACTACACCCTGACTCTGATATATAAGTGTAGTGCCCATCGAGGTCCCCATGACATATTCCATTTAATATACACAATCCAAGTGAAGTACACATATCCAACAAACATTTTCCTTAGCCATTGATTACACTGTCGGAAGATTTTTCTTTCCGAAAAATTGGAGCAACTGGTTAAATCAACATCATACTTATCATGCTCATAAAAAATATCTTGAGAGATATTTGCAGTTCTACTGTTCAAATCTCCAGATAGAATCACATGTATATGGTTCAAATCAAACATACACTCAGTAAGGCATTCTTCCAGAGAAACACACACCATTATCTATGTCAAAATAAGTATAATACGGTGAACCCTCAGGTGGCACATATGCACAAACACATCCTCTGCTAGATCTAAGAAAACCCTGTCAATCAAAAAGAAAAGAGCATTTGAGCAATCTACCTGGAGTTCTCTGACATAGTGCACAAAATCATTCTTCATCAGACCCCCCCCCCCCCCCCCCCCCCAAACGTCACATTATAACCCGTAAACACATTAAATTCAAGACTTTCCACAAAAGTCTCTACAAGACAGATAAAGTCAAATTTGGACAAATAAGAAAGAAAACCTTTATTGTGAATCTTAGAAAGAAGTCCATTAATATTCCAGTGCAGGGACGTAAAATATTTTGAATGTGTATTATTTATTTTATCTCGATATCATGCAGAATATGTTTACTTTTGTTACAATTCTCGTTACGTCTTTCATGATCCGACACTGACAGCTCTCTCTCATTGGCATAAACAGGAATAAAAACACTGTCATCGCTGCTACACTTTTTCTTTTGTGACCACCCCTATTGTTTTCCGCTGTGACACCACGTGCTTTCTCTGAACTATGTCTCTGCTCTGCATTATAATCATCCCTAGTTCTCTGGTCAGCTGTCTCATTGTCATTGTCATCAGACGGAAAACATGCCAGTTTTTCACTTTCATCATAACATACGTTTCACTATAATCAGAAGAAACAAAATCTGAAAGCTGGTTACCATCACTATTTACAAGACAGTCATACCCCGGAGCCACCACAGAACCCATGTTTACATTGTGTCAGAGGCAGAATGTTCACTCACTGTGGCAGCGTCGTTGTCCCCATCGCACACTTCCTTCTCTGCACGGGATTTTCGCACACGCCACACTGAAGATACCGCTGTCACTGTACGGCGCCCCCCCCCCCCCCCCCCCCCCCCCCCCCCCCCCCCCCCCCCCCATATCATTTCTTTTAGGTTTTGTCCATCACTGTCGTCAAGGCCATACTTCTTCCCCTCGATAAGTAGATGGCCGAAGATCATGACCACACGTTTTCCCTCACTCTTTAGTTCCTTTAAGTGAGGGGTTTAGTTTCTTCCTTACCTCTCTGACTCTAAGCAAAAAGTCCTCACCTATAAACACCTATGTTCCCTTAAACTTATGTCTTGCTTTCAAGATTTTAGCTTTGTCCTTGAAAAACGTACAGCAAGCGATGACCGGTGAGCTGTCCTTTGAATTCAGGCGGTGGGGTCGGTCGAAATGGATGTCTCCAGTCATATCCAGCTTGTCCACAAGCAAGTCATGGACAAGGTTTTCACAGTCTTGCTGGGTTTCATTTCCCCTCCGGAAAAGTCCATGAAAGATCAGGTTGTTACGTTTTGAGCGGCCTTCCATATCATCAACTTTCGCTCCAAGAAATCCATTTTCTTCTGTAGGCTGTTGTTGCTAGTGAGGAGACAATCATTTTCCTGTCGCAGTTCCGTCACTTCCTGCTCAGAGAACTTAACTCTCCATGAAGCGCAGCGAATCCATCACTCAAGTTCTTCAAGTCGCCCATCATCCCATCGAATTTCCTGTTCAGCGACTGGAGCATGGCCATCAGATCGAGGTTCGAAGGATGTTGGGAGGTTGGTGTAGTTCCTGAAGAAGTAGTTGGCGTGCGTCCTGAGGGTTTGTCCACACTCTCCCTGCGGTCTCCACTCGTTAGCTTGGTCTGTCGCAGAGAGGTCTTCTGTGGCCCTGGTTCAGCTCAACATCGCCGCATTGTAATGAAAAAAATTGCCCCAGAACAAAAGCGTCAAGAGTCAGCCAAAGGTAACACCGTCTGCCACGGTCCCAGGCTTCAATGTTTTCAGTCTCATGGCGGCTCGATTTTTTCCTCTTTTTTATCATGAAATTGACAAATGGTGTCACAAAACAGTCACAACGGGCCCTGAAATCAAGCTGTCCAGAGGGCAGGGTACCCCAGGAACTGATCTGCAAACTCTGTGTTCAGTAGTCAGTCTCGTAAAGTTACGAAATTACAAGAGAAAAGGAATTCTGAGGTTTACAGGTTCACTATTATATGTACCTGTTCATATACCCACCGGGTATAATGCTTGTATATGAAGAAGTGACACATTATAATATCACTCCTCATGGAGTGGACCTAAGCGCAATACAATATCTTTGTGTCATGTGTTGCATGTATGTGAGAAAAGCGTGAAAGAGAAAGCACGTTGATTAGGTGGTGAGTGAAGATGGGTGAGAAGATGAAAGAGAACAGTTATCAATTGCCATGGGACCTAACAAGAAGCATCAGCCACAAATATATATATATATATATATATATATATATATATATATATATATATATATATAGAGAGAGAGAGAGAGAGATGCATGCTATCTATCTTTTATATATATATATATATATATATATATATATATATATATATATATATATATATATATACGTATGTATGTATGTATAGGGGGGGGGGGTATATATGTCTATGTTTGAGTGTGTGTGTATATATATGTGTGTTTTGTGTGTGTGTGTGTGTGTGTGTGTGTGTGTGTGTGTGTGTGCCCGTGTGTGTATGCGTGTGTGTGTGTGGTGTGTTAGAGTGTGTGTATAATTGTATGTGTATACGCGTACGTATGTGTTACCTTTCTTTTAACACTCGGGTGAACGAAGTCCATATTCTACGTTGCTGCATTCTCTTCACAGAATGGACCGTGGCAGTGACCTTTATCGTCAAGGCTGTCGTGTCACGTGATTACCACCACAACGTACTATTCCTGGCCGTGGTCCGCCATGACCACCTCCCAGGGAAGGAGTTGGATGTCGTTCAAACTAGGTCTTTGGTCTGGGTTACATCTAGGGACTATGCATGCCGCAGAGAATAGCTTAGCAAATCAGAGGTCAGCATCACGGCCCTAAAAAGGAGAACTGAAAGCTGAGTTTGATACAGAAAAGGAGATTAAATACCGATGTGTCCTCTGTCTCGCAAGACATGAATTGGCGCACTCCTGTGTCTAACACCGCCACCAATGGAAGCGAATCCCCATGTGTTTCACTGTAGTTCGAAGGTATTCCACGTGTGACCAGAACGTTTGGTTGATGCACTGGCTAGGTATCACAGAGTCCTCTCCTGTAGCGACGGATGTATTGACCTGTCCAGATGCAAACACTGCGCGCTGTGTTGTGCAGCTCAGCAGGTGCGGTGAAATAGGCTTGGATTTATCCGAGGTCACCACACGTCCTTGAAAACACTGACATTCAAACTGGATTTCAGCTCGGCTGTGGATCAAGAACGTACAAAACCCTTGTACGATTGGTAGTGGGAGACGTCTCAACAGTGTGGGGACACTTCCAGAGCGAAACACCTCCGCAAAATATCGAGAGACAATTACAGGTCGTTCTGCCCCTAGGGTGGTGAGTGGCCAGTGTGTCAAACGCCAAGCTTCGAGGAAAGGCTGATGCAGCTGCACTGTATGTCACAGACAGATGGGAGACGCACTGCATGACCTGCCACAGGATTCTTCCAGGTCCATTCTGCTGAAGCTGCCGTCAGTGCTCCGTTCAAGATGACCCCTACATCCACCTGCAGGTACGTCTTTCCAGCACCATAGCTCCACCTGCCTACTGCCTTTCCAGCACCATAGCTCCACCTGCCTAATGCCTTTCCAGCACCATAGCTCCACCTGCCTACTGCCTTTCCAGCACCATAGCTCCACCTGCCTACTGCTTTCCAACACCATAGCTCCACCTGCCTAATGCCAGCATCATAGCTCCACCTGCCTACTGCCTTTCCAGCACCATAGCTCCACCTGCCTATTGCCTTTCCAACACCATAGCTCCACCTGCCTAATGCCAGCATCATAGCTCCACCTGCCTACTGCCTTTCCAGCACCATAGCTCCACCTGCCTACTGCTTTTCCAACACCATAGCTCCACCTGCCTAATGCCAGCATCATAGCTCCACCTGCCTACTGCCTTTCCAGCACCATAGCTCCACCTGCCTGATGCCTTTCCAGCACCATAGCTCCACCTGCCTGATGCCAGCACCATAGCTCCACCTGTCTAATGCCTTTCCAGCACCATGGCTCCACCTACCTACTGCCTTTCCAGCACCATAGCTCCACCTACCTGATGCCTTTCCAGCACCATAGCTCCACCTACCTACTGCCTTTCCAGTACCATAGCTCCACCTGCTGATGCCTTTCCAGCACCATAGCTCCACTTGCCTACTACTGCCTTTCCAGCACCATAGCTCCACATGCCTATGCCAGCACCATAGCTCCTCCTACCTACTGCCTTTCCAGCACCATAGCTCCACCTACCTACTGCCAGCATCATAGCTCCACCTGCCTACTGCCAGAACCATAGCTCCACTACCTAATGCCTTTCCAGCACCGTAGC
>JADBJO010007152.1:41112-46112 GCA_016801955.1 Conus betulinus
TTACACACACACACGCACACGTAGTCACACGCACATGCAGGCATGCACTCACGTGAAAACCGCCAGCAGGTTTTGAAAAGACCAGTGCAGAATTGAGCGGACGGCACCAATGACTGCTTGATAAGGTAGTTTGAAAGACTGATGATGATGGATAGAAACAGACGTGTGTGTGTGTGTGTGTGTGTGTGTGTGTGTGTGTGTGTGTGTGTGTGTGTTTGTGTGTGTGTGTGTGTGTGCGTGTGTGCGTGTGTACGCGCGTGCGTGCGTGTGTGGGTGTGTGTATGTGTGTGTGTGTGTGTGTGTGTGTGGTGTGTGTGTGTGTGTGTGTGTGTGTGTGTGTGTGTGTATCGGATCGGAAGCACAGATGGGATATGACTAAACCAACAAGAAAATGTAATAGGCTTAACATTCGACTATCTATGATCTCATGGATTACATCATTAACACTAGATAATCTGGGCTATTACTATGCTTAGACTTTGAAAAAGCATTTGGTAGTGTTGACTTACAATCCATGTTTAAGGTCTTAACAGCATTTGGTGTAGGTCCTGATTTCTGTCGATGGATTAAAACTTTTTATAGAAACATTAAATCAACAGTTTCCGTCAATGGCAAGCTAACTAGCTGGTTTGCCATTGAGAGAGGTTGTAGACAGGGCGATATCACCATAATTGTTTATGTGCGTTGAATTGTTAGCCCTCATGATAAAAGAAAACCAAAATATTCAAGGCATCAAAATTGGAAATACTGAACATAAAATATCACAATACGCAGACGACACTGAACGTACTTTAGAGGGAGACAGAAAATCGTTTGAAGAATCAATCAGAACCACTGTAAAATTTGGAAGAGTATCTGGGCTTGTATCAAACACAGAAAAGACGACAGCAGTATGGCTTGGAAATATGCGGAACTCAGCACTGAAATTTTCTACCACACCTGAAGATGAAATGAAATCCAAACCGTTTTTAAGATTTTAGGGGTCTGGTTCACGAATGATTTAAAAGAATGTGAAGTTGTGAATTTCGAGGAAAAGTTCTCTGATATAAAATCATTACACAGAACGTGGCTAAAAAGACAAATTACACTACTTGGTAGAGTCGCAGTTCTTAAGTCGCTCGTGCTATCAAAAATTGTTCATTTATGGATATTGTTGCCAAATCCACATGACCGTCTTTGTGAGGAAATTCAAAAAAAATTAGTGTTTAAATTTGTATGGAATAGAAACAAAGGTAGAATAAATAGAAAAACGTCGTCTGTTAAAAACATCAACTCGGGGGGTAATGGGTATACCCAATATTAAAAAATATCTGAACGCATCGAAACTAACGTGCATTCGTAAAATACAATCCAGTAACCATAAATGGAAAGAACTTCTCAGACTTCAGTATCCGAATATTGACATAATGGAAAACATAGGGTCCGATTTGCCGAACAACGGCTGTGTAAATACATTCAGGAAAGATGTTTTTAAAGCATACAAAGAATTTGGAGAGGTAAAACATGTCAAAACTGTAGAAGATTTTTGTTCTGAACCGGTTTTTTTTTTTGTAACAATCATATTAAAGTTGGTTAAAAAAAAAAACAGTTTATTATAAAAACTGGATCAGAAATAATGTATTTTTTTGTAGGAAATCTTTTGGATGACAATGGCAACTTCTTTACATTCCAATCTTTCACAGAAACGTATGGCGTATTCGGTAATTTTGTTACTTACCATGGAACCATATGTGCTGTGAGAAAATACGCAAGAGAGATAGGACTGAATCTGACGGACAGGACATCGAATTTTTCTAACCAATTACTGAATAGAATCAAAACAGCTCCTACAGGAGTAAGATATTATTATGACATCTTAATGGAAATTGCAAATGAGCCTAAGTGTTGTAGTAAGTGGGAAGAAAGCATAGGAACTGTGGTCTGTTGGCCCAAAGCATGTAAGAAAATTGGAAAATTAAAGATATTAAACTGAAATGGTTCATAGAATTTTGGGAACAAATGTGATTCTTCAGAAAATGAATATAACCAATTCAGACATGTGTTCGTTCTGTCACAACGAGAAAGAAACAATAAGACACACATCTGGATTTGTGAAAGGACAAAACATTTCTGGAGGACATTTCAAAATTCGATAAATGAAAAATGTAACAACTTAAGCATATCGCTAACAGAAAACATAGTTTTATTTAACTGCGATAACTATTACAGAGCTGACAAGGTTTTCGACCTAATTCTGCTGTTATCTAAATATTTTATCTACAAAAGCAAATGTGAAGGTAAACACCTCAATTCATTCAGTATATTTCATATCTGAAAAGAAGATGAAATTGAAAAAATTGTCTGTCGTATTGATTGTCTCAGAAAAACTGTCTGGCTCATGTGTAATGTATCTACCCCTTTTTTGATAACCTACTGATCTTCATTTCCTTAGAATTACTGTCACGGATCAACACTGTCTGTATTTTGTATATAATGTATCCTGTCAAATTTACTGGTGCGTGAATGTCTGTGTACTGTCTCTGTCTCTATGTTAAAATAAAGAAACAATTAAAAATGTTTAAAAAAAAAAATGTAATCCCCAGGGCCAATCCTGGATCGTACCTTGTACATAGGCTGTGAGTAATGGTTGGTTATTTAGGCATCTAAAACCGGCACCTGCTTGTGCATGTGGTCAGACTCTCGATATCCCTTTTTTTTTTTATTTGACTGTATTAGTACAAGAACTCACTTTCAGCCTCCTCATGATAAGATGAAGTCCTTTAACCTTTCGCTGACTACTCATAGTATTTTCAATCACAGTTATGATAATGGTTGGAGTCTGGCAATGTTGGCTGTTTATCTAATTAAATCTCATCCACTTGGAAGATATATTTTAACTCCTCCACCGCCCCTCCCCCTCCTCACTGCCCCCCCCCCCCCCCCCCCCCACACACACACACACACACACTTTTTTTTCCTTCCAATTCGCAAATTTTTGAAAGGTTAAAATCTAATTTTAGGCATATTCCATATCAGTATGGTTCGGCGTCTAGTTTGCACGTAGAGCAACGCTTTTTCATCCCCCCCTCCCACTCTCTTCCTCACTCTTCTCCCCTTCCCCAATCCATATACAACCATAAGCTGTTCGACTCACGAGTAATATGTCAGTAAGTTCCATACTTTGATGATTCTTGACTCCCTTGTACTGAATATACATGTGGTCACACAGAACGCATGTTTCTGGATACCAATATATATGGGCCCTTAGTGTGTGTGTGTGTGTGTGTGTGTGTGTGTGTGTGTGTGTGTGTGTGTGTGTGTGTAGAAATATTTCGTCTATAAGCTTATTGCTTTAATGTTTGAAGAGGGAGAGAGATGGTACCACCAAAGGTGCAAAAGGATACAAGATTGTATAGAATGGGCACAATTCTCTCTCTCTCTCTCTCTCTCTCTCTCTCTCTCTCTCTGTATGTGTGTGTGTGTGTGTGTGTGTGTGTGTGTGTGTGTTATATGCTCCTTTCCATATTGTTTCTTCTCTATATTTCGTTCAGCCTTTTTTTTAACATTTTGTCGATGTTTTTAACGTTCTGTAATGCATTTTATTGCTCGCCGTAATGAAGCAGATCAAAAGAGGTTTGGTGATATGTGACTGTAGCATAAAGTGTGATTCCATGCTGTCCTTTTAGACAGTGATTATAGATACTGTGTAGATCCATTGCAGAATATCATTAAAACGAACAAACAAACAATCGCCTCCTCAGAACATCATTTTGTGAACTGTTTTTGCCTGCCTATTCAATCGAAACTTTTCCTAAGCAGTCTTTTTTTCCATGTCAAACGACACAGCAGCCTTAAACACGACAAGCCGACAAACAGCCAAACACAACAACTGTTTGTGTTGTTAAAACTGTCATATCACGCTGCCCCCTTCCCCGCCTCCTCCCCACCAACCGCTTCACACACACACGAAAACAAAGTACAAACCCCTGCTTTTCACCTGACTCCACGCTAAACACGCTTACACACACACACGCACACGTAGTCACACGCACATGCAGGCATGCACTCACGTGAAAACCGCCAGCAGGTTTTGAAAAGACCAGTGCAGAATTGAGCGGACGGCACCAATGACTGCTTGATAAGGTAGTTTGAAAGACTGATGATGATGGATATAGAAACAGACGTGTGTGTGTGTGTGTGTGTGTGTGTGTGTGTGTGTGTGTGTGTGTGTGTTTGTTGTGTGTGTGTGTGTGTGCGTGTGTGCGTGTGTACGCGCGTGCGTGCGTGCGTGGGTGTGTGTATGTGTGTGTGTGTGTGTGTGTGTGTGTGTGTGTGTGTGTGTGTGTGTGTGTGTGTGTGTGTGTATCGGATCGGAAGCACAGATGGGATATGACTAAACCAACAAGAAAATGTAATAGGCTTAACATTCGACTATCTATGATCTCATGGATTACATCATTAACACTAGATAATCTGGGCTATTACTATGCTTAGACTTTGAAAAAGCATTTGGTAGTGTTGACTTACAATCCATGTTTAAGGTCTTAACAGCATTTGGTGTAGGTCCTGATTTCTGTCGATGGATTAAAACTTTTTATAGAAACATTAAATCAACAGTTTCCGTCAATGGCAAGCTAACTAGCTGGTTTGCCATTGAGAGAGGTTGTAGACAGGGCGATATCACCATAATTGTTTTTATGTGCGTTGAATTGTTAGCCCCTCATGATAAAAGAAAACCAAAATATTCAAGGCATCAAAATTGGAAATACTGAACATAAAATATCACAATACGCAGACGACACTGAACGTACTTTAGAGGGAGACAGAAAATCGTTTGAAGAATCAATCAGAACCACTGTAAAATTTGGAAGAGTATCTGGGCTTGTATCAAACACAGAAAAGACGACAGCAGTATGGCTTGGAAGTATGCGGAACTCAGCACTGAAATTTCTACCACACCTGAAGATGAAATGAAATCCAAACCGTTTTAAGATTTTAGGGGTCTGGTTCACGAATGATTT
>JADBJO010007152.1:51112-53612 GCA_016801955.1 Conus betulinus
AAAAGGGAAAAAATGGATTCGCAATGGAACAGGAAAACCAATTATAAGAAGATAAATGTGTGAATAAACGAGACTCAAGACTCAAATGTTTTATTCACTAAGGCTATTGCCTCTTAGAAATGGCATATACATTATAAATCATGTCGCAAACTGATTTTGGATATTTCTTTATGTCGCATACATATTTCGCGTCTTGAATGCTTTATGTGAATAAACAGCTAACTGTTTAACCGTGTTTTTATTTGATGATGACATTAATTACGTTAATTTCAAAAGGCAAGGATTACTGAAATACTTTCGTGGGATGAATGTCTCTCTAAGTTCGTTTAATACTGGACGAGCCAATGCTGAATAAACGTTATTCTCGTTTGCGTTTTGACATAATGGACAGGTCAAATTTCTTCTACATGACTGTCTATAACGAAAGTAGTGAGTAAAGAGACCGGTGACACCAAATCTAAACACAGTCATGATACAACTACATAATTTGAAGATTGGTGATAAAGACCGAAACAAAAGTGGGGTCATAAAAAAAACAAAAACAATACACAACGTTTGGACTCTTAGAGCCTTTTTCAAGTGACATGAAACTGAGGACACAGAAATTGTTTCAACAAATTTGAAGTGACAAGAACTCAAAACACACACACACACACACACACACACACAAGGGAAGGAGGCTGGATAGACACAGGCTAAGAAAGGTGAGTGAATAGAAATCAGAGGAAATGTAGGTTTGAAAGTAGATGGTTGTTGTTGGGAGGGAGAGGGCAAAGAGGGAGGGGGGGGGGGAGGGGAAGGGGACGCTCACTCCCCATGGACTGAACATCAAGGACTCAGGTGGTGGAGTCACCATTTTAGTTACACAACAT
Source organism: Conus betulinus (assembly GCA_016801955.1). NCBI lineage: Eukaryota > Metazoa > Mollusca > Gastropoda > Neogastropoda > Conidae > Conus > Conus betulinus. The sequence goes on from JADBJO010007152.1 coordinate 51,985, forward strand.
GTGGACTGCCTGAATGGTCGTTGGAGGTCCTCCTTTGTGTGTGTGTGCGCGCGCGCGCGTGCGCGCGCGCGCGCGCGCGCGTGTGTGTGTGTGTGTGTGTGTGTGTGTGTATAGGGTTGCATGCACGCAACATGCCGGCAGCTGGGATAGGGTACATAGCTTGTCTTGAATGTTGTATCTCTCGCCTAAAGAAGGCCTGAGAGGTGGTAACACGTCGTGTTTTGTCTTGAATCACTAACAATTATCCTTAAAATTTATTTCAGTTTTCCCTACAGTCACCTCAGTTTGAAACAAAAAAAAATTGTATGAATTGCTGACAGTGACACTGATAGAAGCTGAATTTGAATATTGGTGTCTTTGTACAACGTGTAAAAAAGCAAATAAATAAATAAACAACAAATACATTAACAGACGTAAGCACGAGCAATGTTGTTTCCAGTCGTCTGTTTTGGACTTCCTGACAAAACCATGAACTTGTTGAGGAAAAGGAAGAGAAAACGGAGAATAAAGAAAAGAAAAAGGACCCCCCCCCCGCCCCGCGCACGCATATCATCATCGTCGTCGTCGTCGTGTCGTCATCGTCCCTCCTGTTGTCAGGTAAAGTTGGAAGTTGCTCGACATTTAAGAGAAATGAATGAATAGCAAATGAAACTGTATCAAATAAAAAACCAAGATGCATAAATGTGAGAATTAAAATGGGATAAATCATTTTTAAAAAAAAAACGTTTAGAAATATTTGGTGCTTTTACCAAATTGTCACACTCAGCATAACCGCTCGTGCGCCCGCTCTCCCCGCCCCACACACGCACACTCACCTACAGTCTCTCTCTCTCTCTCTCTCTCTCTCTCTCTCTCTCTCTCTCTCTCTCCATCTGTTCCGCCATCTTTCCTTCCTTCTCCAGTCCAAATAGAACCCTCTCTGCCGGTTACTTTGTGTGTGTGTGTGTGTGTGTGTGTGTGTGTGTGTGTGTGTGTGTGTGTGTGTGTAAATGTGTGTGTGCACGTGTGTGTGCAAAGTGTGTGCCCGCGACCTTGCGTGCGTGCGTGTGTGTGTGTGTGTGTGTGTGTGTGTGTGTGTGTGTGTGTGTGTGTGTGTGTGTGTGTGTTGTTGTTGTTGTTTGTTGTTGTTGTTGTTGTTGTTGTTGCTGTTTGTTATTGTTGTTGTCTTCAGTGTAACGTGTTTCCACATAAAGTGGTATTAGACGATGAGAAAGGATGTGGAGAGGGGGAGCATGAGGAGAAGGTGGGTAGGTGGGTTATCTTGCAATCATATACGAAGGGAAAAAAAGCATCTTTACAATTAAAAAAAAGGTATGGGAAAAACAACTTTAAATAACTATTTTGAATCATAAGCAAACTATAAAAAAATGTACCATAGAACTGCGTAGTAAACAGTTCGCAAAATCAAACAACAAACTAAAATTATTAAGGATACTGTCAAGAGAACTTTCAGAAATGGCCGGTAAAATAGGTCTCAATCTCTGGCATTCCAGAAGAATGTATTGGTTTGAAATTTGTTCACCGCACAGACATTTAACATTCTTGCTAAATTTTGTTTTGAAGGCATTAAGCTTTATCCTATAAGACAGCGAAGTAATGTGTCTAAATTTGAAAATGTTGCTTATAAT
>JADBJO010007152.1:63612-66112 GCA_016801955.1 Conus betulinus
CATTTGACATTTTCGTCTCTCCAAAAAATTGCGGGAATAAAAAGAAAAAGTGTGTAAGTGCCTGGGCTCTCGTTGGTTTTGAAAGGCTGAAAACATAACAAATAAACTTCCAAAAAGTACGTCTATTAAAACAAAAAGGGATTAAGAAAATCAAACAAAGAAAAAAAAGCTACAAATGAAATGCAAAATACAAGCAATATACGGGCAAGGGCAAGAACAACACAAAGCTGTTGATATAACGAGAGCATGAAGTCCACACTCCGTCACAATAGTCAGACGAGGCGCAGCAATGGCAACAGCAAACAAACCAACAAGGAAAAGACCACTCTGCACAGCGCACACCACGGTCAAGGTCGAACAGATCCCCAGTCCGCCCTTTGACCATGAGCTGCTTAAAATATTATGGGAAAAGAAAGGGGGTGGGCTGGGGGGGTGGGGGGTGGAGGGGTATGTAAAAAAATGGGTGAGAGAGGATAGGGTTGGTAGACAGGCTATTTTCTGCACAACAAGAAACGTTTGTGAGTAGGTAAGCTGATGAGTGGATCAGAGGAAGAATTCTTCGTCAGGGGAACTGGCAGCAAGTCCGGAATGAAAGACTTACTTCCTACGCGCCAAGCGTTTCTTTCTCTTTCGTTGTTTTCTTTCTTTTTTGTGTTTTTGTTTTGTTTTGTTGTTTTTGGGTGTTTGTTCTTGAGGTAGATATGAACCACGCAGTTGGTGTGCCACCAGTTACACCACTAGAAAGTTAATCCATAAAACTATAACACTTCATAGGTGGTAAAGAGTAATTTCACTTTCTTCATTTTAAATGAAAAAAGAAAAACATACTAATGTTCCCAAACGGATCATAGATCGGCCTTTCAAACCAAATTTGTACCACGGATCCTCATCGATATGGAACGGGATTGTCTTCAGGCCTCATTCTGTCTTTCCTCTAAGTTTCATTTGAATCGATCGATTCAGAAGTGTTTTTGTTGTTCTGTTGTTGTTGTTGTTTGTTGTTTGTTTGTTTGTTTAATCTGGCCGACAGAGAGACAGACGCACAAACAAAGATTTAAAAACCAACAGACGTACGTGAAACGGAAGCCTTCCCAGCGGAAATGATAATACAACAGCTCCCCATCACCATCACCATCACCACCAATAAGAACGATTAAGAACGATGAAGAAAAACTGCATGAACAGGCATTTAAACAAACATGCACTAACAATAAACTGCCATTCACCTAACAACCCCAAGCGGCAGAACAATCAGAACGAAAGGTTCAAGTAACAACATTCAAAATTAACACGGCCGTCTTATGAGCAAAAACAAAATCACTGGGCAGCTAAACGAAGGAACAAATTGTAAAACAAACACAGTGCGCTTTGACCTGCTGGGCCTTCTTCAGGCCGAACAGATAACATTCAGCACAGTGAAGAGAACAGTACTTCTGTTCTTGTTTCAATTTCTGGCTGCAATCATCTCATTTTTGAAACCAAAGCTATTAAAGTTCCATTGACAGGAGATAAAGAAACTGTCACGGTTGCCAGGCATCATCATCAACCTCATTATCACCATCACCATAGTCATCATTATCATTATATCAACCAGCATCACTGACGGCCACACCCCGTGTGCCCTTGTTCTACTCTGTTGGCCTGAACCAAAACATCACACGACAATATAAAAAAAAGAAGGACCCCCTCGCTCTCCCTAGCACCATCCAGGGGTCCAGACTCCGCCGAAGTGGCTGGGGTTGGACTGGGGATCGTTGGGGGGGAAGTCGGGGCTGACGTACTGTTTCATGTACTGCTGCATCCGGGCTTCCAGCTTGTGCACCACGTCCGGCATTTTCTCCGCCAGATCCACGTGTTCTGTGGGGTCGTCTGGCACAGGGGAAACAATCTCACTACCCTGGTCAGCTGTCCCGTCGTCGTCGTCATCATCACTATCACTGTCGTCATCTTAATTATCAGCAGTAGCATGTTCATTCGTTGTATATCAAGATGTCGTCAAATTTAATATAAGTGTTTAATTGTCGTAATTAGTATCGGCAGCGAGTGAACTTCTTCCAACTTCAAAAATCATCACCATGACAATTGTCATCAGCGTCGTCGTCATCATCGTCGTTGTCATTAACATGCACATTTCTTGCCGTTTGAAACACCACGGTCATTTGCATATCTTGCCAATGAAAACATCATGATCATGTTCATCTCTTGCCATTACAAGTATAACGATCATGAGCATTTCCTGCCAGTGAAAAACATCACGTTCAGGTGTATTTCTTGCCAATGAAAACATTACAATCAAAAGCATTTCTTGCCAATGAAAACATTACAATCAAGAGCATTTCTTGCCAATGAAAACATTACAATCAAGAGCATTTCTTGCCAATGAAAACATTACAATCAAGAGCATTTCTTGCCAATGAAAACATTACAATCAAGAGCATTTCTTGCCAATGAAGACATCATAACCATGAGCATTTCTTGCCGATGGAAATATTACGAGCAT
>JADBJO010007152.1:73612-78612 GCA_016801955.1 Conus betulinus
TGATAATGCTTTATCCGGGTCTGTATGTTGGTAAACCTCTGTAAAGTTTGCCATGCTTAAGTCAGACAGGAACTCTTTCTCAATAAAGTTTCTATAGGAGCGAAATGATATACATTTATGACATCTGGGAATTTTTATACCTTTCTTAGACCAGGTTAAGCATACTGGGAAATGGTCGCTTAGGCCAGGACTGGAACAGACGTTTCTTTTCTATTATGTTACTGGGGCTAGTGACATAAATGTGATCTATTATTGTTTCAGACTGTGGCGTTTTCCTAGTAGGGATGTTTATTAATTGCTTCAGGTTGAATAATCCATAACATCTTTTCCATGTTTCGTGGGGCTTCAGTAAGTCAACATTAAAATCACCTAGCAGGACAACTTCCGTAGAGTAAACTCAAAACATCTTCCATCATGAGTTCGAAACGCTGTGACCACTCTACCCTCTCTTCTGGGTTTCTGTATATGAAGCCGGCTAAAAACGGTTTGGTCCCCTTTAGGCGAATTTCAATCCAAATACTTTCAATATTGAATCTATTGAACATATCTAAGACCCTATAATTTACAGATTGATGAACATACGTTACCAAACCAGTTTCGAATTTCACGGCAGCGTCTCTTCGGATTATATTGTAGCCAGGAATCGAGAGTACACTGTCAGGTATACATTACTTAGTCGCGATTCAGAGAGAGAGAGAGAGAGAGAGAGAGAGAGAGAGAGAGAGAGAGAGAGAGAGAGAGAGAGAGAGAGAGAGAGAGAGAGAGAAAGAGAGAGAGAGAGAGAGAAAAAGAGAGAAAGAAGTGATGTTATCATATCACACGCGCACGCACACACACACACACACACACACACACACACACACACACACACACACACACACACACACACAAACGCACACACATACACACACACACACACACACACACACACACACACACACACACTCTCTCTCTCTCTCTCTCTCTCTCTCTCTCTCTTTTTTTTTTTTTTTTTTACTGAATACAGTGTATCATTTACATCAAAGAAACAGCATGATTATTCTCCACAAATAAATAATAGACGTAACCCTATGCACGAAAACACTACTTCCCTTATTATGACAGCGACGTATTGGCTTAAATCAGGCTATGCTGGGGAAGGGCAGATGCTCTGAACAGGTCGTTCAAGTGTTGTCATCCAGCCAGTCACCGCCAGCAGATGGAGACCACCCAGTCCTGTCTTGTCCTCTGAACCACTGACGTCTCCTCGTCTTCTGTCTCCTTGTGCGGAGCCGTCCTTGGCATCTCACGCAGATACATCATCTTTCATTCTGCGCTTGTCCCACCAGCATGAGGAAGACAGTACAATCCAGTTATGGGAGCCTGCCAGCGTCAATAGTCGAACACAGCTATCGTCCTATGAAAACAGCGATTGTCCTTCAGAAAAACAAAAACAACGGTGATTTCCTTCAAGGTTTTCCATTCTTCCTGAGGATCACACCTGGCTTATCCTGTTTTGGGGGAAAACGCTTACTATCCTAAACGAAAACATCCAAAAAGAAAAGCAGTTATGGTTCAGAAGATCACAACTACTTTTTGCTCATTTTGCTGACCCCCATTTGGCATGGTGAACTGTGAGCATAGATGCTTTCCCTGTTAAACGACGTGTTCCCCGTGATAACACCTGTTTCCTCAGGAAAACAAGTTAATAGTTATTATCCAAAAAGAAAAAAAAAAAAAGGGGGGAGGGGGGGATGCTATGATCCTCAGGAAAACAGGGAAAACAAGCGTGATTCCTAGGAAATAGTTGTAGTCTTCAGCACATTAATTGGATTCCCTCCTTAAGCTGTTTTCTTCGAGGGTCATAGCAGAGTTCTTGAGGAAAACAAGTATTGTCTTCAGACGCCAGAAAGCTCCCATATCCAACATGCCACGGCAGCTACTGATGGGCAAAGTCGACCTCTACTTTGCATAGCTAGTACAATACTGGCTGTCGTCTTCCATTCTCTGGCTTTGCTGTAAGACTCCCCCTGTTGCTGTCCTCACCTTCCTCTCCTCCTTTCTTTTACGTCACATCCTCATGCAACGCACAAAGCAGGAAACGCTGTCTGGTTGCCTCCCTTTGAGATTGACGAGCAGGAAAGGTTGTCTGGTTGCCTCCCTTAGAGAGTGACGAGCTGGCAGCCAGACCTTGCCAGGCTGAATCATGATCTAAAAGTGCCATTTCTGTGGTCCCCCTTCAGGTGTTGTCGTTCTGGTGGTATCAGTGTGGTGTTAGATGGCTCTCCTACCCTGTCCTGCGGCTTAGCCCATCTGCTGTATGGCTTTTGGTGGGTGTCGACGTCAGGCCTGAATGTTGCATCACAAACCACTGATGAATGAATTGTAGATCTTTTATCATTAGCAGCACAAGCTGTAGCAGAGGTAGTGGTGGTGACGGCAGTAAAGTAGTAGTAGTAGTAGTAGTAGTTGTGGTGGTGGAGGTGGTGATGGTGGTGGTGGTGTTAGCAGCGGTGGTAGTAGTAGTAGTAGTAGTAGTAGTAGTAGTAGCAGCAGCAGCAGCAGCAGTAACTGCAGCATTTGTAGTACAACTATTATGAGCAGTAGTACTACCAATAGTAGGGCAGTATCAGCATCGTTGTAATAATTAAAGTTGTATTTATTACAACTATAGCCTAACATTGTTCCAGGCTTTTGGTTTTCTCCATGTTTTTTTTCCAACTCAGTCTCTCCCCCCCCCCCCCCCCAACCCCTCCTTGCCTCCCTCATTCCCAAATCCAGAACTTCCTGTCAGTCACTTACTTTCTACTTTCCCTCCAGCGGCTTCCACAAGTGTAGGATACCAGTCCACAGCGTGCATCATTCTGCAGACAACATCGTCACCACCACCATCATCATCATCATCATCATCATCATCATCATCATCTTAATCATCCACCACAAACCACCACCACCACCACCACCACTTTTCATTATTATCAAGTACATTTTCTTCTTCTTCTTCTTCTTCTTCTTCTTCTTCTTCTTCTTCTTCTTCATCCTCTTCCTCCTCATCATTGTCGTCGTCGTCGTCATCATCATCATCATCATCATCATCATCATCATCATCATCAGCACCACCTTTTTCATCATTGTCAAGATCATCTTCTTTGTCGTCATCATCATCATCATCATCATCATCATCATCATCATCATCATCATCATCATCATCATCATCATCACCACCACCACTACCACCACCACAACCATCATCATCATCATCATCATCATCATCATCATCATCATCATCATCATCATCATCATCATCATCACCACCACCACACCACCACAACCACCACTTTCATCATCATCACCATCATCAAAGTCTTCGTCATCACCATCACTATCAACGTAACATTATCGTCATTGACATCAACATGACACCATCAAAATCAAAATTTCATCATCATCATCACCACCACCACCATCATCATCTACACCATCACCATCGTCATCACCATCGCCATCGTCATCATCATCAGCATCATCATCATCATCATTATCACCCATCATTATCACCATCATCTACGTCACAATAAGCACACAGTACCTTCAGTCTCGGAAGACTATGGAATTGCGCTCTGGGTGTCTATTCTGGTACAACGACGGGTGTGGCTGGCCAGTCCGACGCGGGAATGACAGTCCCTGTGGCAGAGGGCACAGGTGAAGTCTGACGCTGGTCTGTCTGCCTGGCTGCAGCCTTTCTTCTCATTCTCTTTTCCCCGTGCTGCTGAGCGAGTGTCTCTTCGAACTTGGAGAGACCTTTCTGCACAGTCTGTCTCCAGGCTGACCGTTCGAGGGCTGTTGCTTCCCAGTGTTCTGGTCATGTTCAAGGCTTTTAGGCACACGTCTTTGAATCGCAGCTGTGGTCTGCCTTTGGGACGTTTTCCCTGCAGAAGTTCTCCATAGAGGAGGTCTTTAGGGATCCGTCCGTCATCCATGCGCACGACATGGTCGAGCCAGCGCATACGTCTCTGTTTCAGCAGCGTGTACATGCTGGTGCATCCAGCTCTTTCCAGGACAGTGTTGTTTGGGACCTTGTCCTGCCAGGTGATGTTCAGAATGCGTCGGAGGCTACGCATATGGAAAGCATTGAGCTTTCGCTCTTGTCGGGCACGCAAAGTCCAAGACTCGCTGCCATAAAGGAGGGTGCTCACGACGCAGGCTCTGTAGATCTGGATCTTTGTGTGCTCGGTCAGCTTGCTGTTGTTGCATGCTTTCTTTGTCAGTCTGGTCATGATGGTAGCTGCCTTGCCGATGCGCCTGTTGAGCTCTGCGTCAAGTGAGAGGGTGTCTGAGATATTTGAGCCCAGATAAACAAAGTCATGGATGACATCCAGTTCATGGTCATTGATGCTGATGACTGGGGGAGATTCAATCCTGTCCCATGACCTGTGTTTTCTTCAAGCTTATGGTAAGCCCGAAGTCTTTGCAGGCATCGCCGAAGCCAGTCAAGAGCTGCTGTAGGTCCTCGGCTGAGTGGGCGGTTACTGCTGTGTCGTCTGCAAAGAGGAAGTCACGCAGGCACCTCAGCTTGACTTTTAGTCTTGGCTCTTAGTCTGGAGAGGTTGAAGAGCTTTCCGTCTGTCCTGGTTTGGAGATAAATACCCTTCAGCTGCAGGACCAAATGCGTGTTTCAGCATCACAGCAAAGAAGATTCCAAACAGGGTGGGAGCCAGGACGCAACCCTGTTTCACTCTGCTCCGTATGTTGAAGGCAGCTGATGCTAAGCCGTCAAAGATGACAGTGCCTTTCATATCTTCGTGGAAGGATCTGATAATGCTGAGAAGTTTGGGTGGACATCCAGTCTTTGGGAGGATCTTGAAGAGGCTATCCCTGCTGACCAGATCGAAAGCCTTTGTGAGATCTATGAAGGCAATGAAGAGTGGCTGCCTTTGCTCCCTACATTTCTCCTGAAGTTGTTTAAGGGAGAAGATCATATCTATAGTGGATCTCTTGGCACGGAAACCGCACTGCGATTC
>JADBJO010007152.1:93612-106112 GCA_016801955.1 Conus betulinus
CATGGACCTTATATATATTGTTTTATCTGTTTGTAGCAAAGCGACCAAGTTACGCCTCCTTGCAAACGGTGTTCTAAAAACATCATATTTCTCTCGTATGTGTCTTTATATTCTTTACAACAAAAGAAAAAGTGGAATTCATCCTCTCTATCATTTTCTTTGCATACCGGACACCTAATAGCAGTTCGGGTTTCAGTTATATACCAATGTTGACTTGCGTCAAGACCAAGTGTCCTGGTACGGAATCGTGCCATTGAATCCCTGTGCCATTTTCGTGTAATTGTTAGTAGATATTTTTCAGGCTGTAAATCACTATTAAACTGTAAAAACCATGTATACTTTTCGTTATTTTCCATCTCGGAATGCCAAACTTGCTGATAGGATGAGATCAGACGCTCTTTAAATTCCAAAATAAAACGTTTGTCGTCCTCTCGACGCCCTGGTTGTTCCAAACAAAACCAAAACCATTTTCGAATAGAAATTTCTTTACTTTGAAAAAACCCAATTTTGTCTTCCACTTTCGTGTTGATTTAATAACATTGTATATGCCTGCCTACTAATCCTGGATGATGGGAGTTTAATAAGACGAAGCCAATACCTGATACATTTAATTTTTGCGCGTATCTGCAGAGGGTACCTGCCAGTTTCTCCCATACCATTTTGTTAGAACCATGTATAGGGATATTCAAGAAACGCTTTATTGCTAGTGTGTGTACTTTTTCCATGAATTGATTCTCGAAAAAAGCCCCATATTTCGGCACCATAAGTTTAGCATTGGTTCCACTTGTGTATCAAACAGCTTCCAAAAGATGGTAGGGTCAATACATCTTAACTTTCTTAGTGATCTTAAAATTTCAATCACTCCCTTTCTGCCTTTTCTACACATTTCTAACCATCCCTTGCTCATATTTAGTTTTGTTGTAAAAATTAAACCTAAGTATTTATAGCTATTGGTTACCAACACTTCTAAATTCCCAAACCACCACTTTTCCCGAGCTGCTAGAAAACCTCCCTTTCTGAAAACTATAATCTTCGTCTTATCTATATTAATAACTAACTTAAGTCTGTCAGTTTCTTCTTTTAATGCATTTAACTGATTCTGTAATCCAACCACCGTGTCTGATAAAGGATTACATCGTCTGCAAATAATAAAAGGAAGACTTCTGCAGCATCAGGTATTAACTGTATTCCATGTCTTCCCTTCTTCTTTTATTTCAAGCGCCAGTTCATTCATGAAAAAGGAAAACATTAGCGGACTCAATAAACACCTTGCTTCACGCGCCTTGTGGACAATGGAAAAAATCAGAGTATAAGCTTTTGTCTCTTACAGGCTATAACTGAACTATAAATTCCCTTTAATGACCTATACAATTTACCTTGCACACCAGACTTTTTTAGTATATCCCATAAAATATTTCTATTAACTGTATCGAAAGCCTTCCGGAAGTCAAAAAGCAACGTACAATTTTCTGTTACTTAATAGGTATTTTTGAACCAGTGCATATAAGGTAAATATGTGATCCATAGTACTATAATCTTTTCTAAACCCTGCCTGCTCTTCAATAATTTTTCTTCCCGTTCGGCCATGCACTTAATCTTTTATTTAAAATGGAAGTAGTATAAACTTTGCTCACAGCACTAGTCAAGGCTACCCCTCGATAATTGTCTGGATTATTGGCATCCCCTTTTTTGAAAATCGGAACAATTACAGATTTGGACCATTCCCTTGGAAAATAACCAGAATTAAAAAGTCTGTTGAACAAAATTTCGAGATAATCAATGATACTGTCAGCAGCATGTTTTAGCATTTCACTCACAATCTTGTCTGGACCAGCACTCTTTCCACATTTCAAGTTTCTAATGCCATTCTTAATTTCCTCCTTCGTTATATAGTCGTTAAAGAAAGGCTCTTGATGTTCTTGATCTTCATTCTCAAAATATAAACTATCATCTCCATCCATATTGTCTATGTTATCACAGTCATTGAATACGCTAAAAAAGTGATCCTGCCACTGTTTGATGCCAATGTCATTATAAACTGTTTTTCTGTTTATAAGTTTCATTGTTTTCCAAATAATTTTGGTTCATTGATAGCGTTTGTTAACTTTGCAAGTCTAACTTCATCAAATTTCCTCTTTTTATCCCGTTTAAGATCAGTATATTGTGTCTCTCCTTTACATAGAGTTCTTTCTGCTGTTTCCTGTATGTTTTAGTCCTCGCTCTTTGGAAACTCTTTAATAAACGTTCTACTAACGTTCTTTGTTCTTTACATTCATTATCGAACCACTCGTTGGCTTTTGATTTTTTAGGACTCGTAGTTCTAATGAGACAACTAGCCGCTGTATATAAAGCCATTGTAAATATGTTCAAAGAGTTATCAATATCTTCTTCAATCTTATCACAAGCATGATCAATGTGTTCCTTCGAAGTGTTTGGAACTTACATGTATAAATGTGTCTTTGAAGTCATCCGACCAAACTATCCTCTCTTCTGTCGGATCATCTGACTTTTCTGATGATTCTTGTACATCATGGTTTCCTCCATGTTTCCATGTCAGCTGAACTGGGAGGTGCCAAGAAAAGAAGCAATTATTTACAAACAAATCGCAAAAGGGAAGCAATCATCTGACAAAATAAAATAGTCAACGACACTACAGCCTTGTGGTGCTACAAATGTAAATTCACCCTCATCATCACTATTACACGAACCGTTGACTATTTTTAAGTTAAAGAGAAAACACAAGTCCAACAGTGATTGCCCAAAATTGTTAATTACTGAATCTTTTGAAGAACGACTCTTAGATAAATCTTCAATCATCATCATCATCATCATCATCATCAACAACAACAACAACAAAACCAAACGTAAAATTATCTAAGGTCTCTATTCGTGTCTGCTCACCCCCAGTTCTGGCATTAAAATCGCCACACATCAATATATACACATCTTGTTTTTCAAACTCAGAATGACAAAAACATCTGGTCTTCCATGGCAAGGATTCCATCTTTCAGGTTACTGTTATCATATGCTGGTGAACTCTCTGGAGGGACATAGCATGCTATAAACATTACATTTTTATCAATATCTAGTAACTCTTTATCAATTTTTATTATTATGAAATTATGAAATCTACATTTATCCGTTCAACATGCTTTTCATATTTGTTTTTAATAAGCACTAAAACACCACCTGAGCATCGTCCATGTACAGTTTTTTTTTTTTTTTTTTTGGGGAACTGAATTTCAAAAAAGCCCGGAAAAACATTACTCAAATCAACTGTGGTCCAATAAACGTCTCAGTCAGACAAACAAAATCAAATTTATTTATAAACTGTAGAAAGGAAACATCATGCATTTTATAGAACAGATTTTCTACATTGTAATTAAGAAATGTTATTTCCTGTGCCTGTGGTCGCGCGCGTTGTCCTATTTCTGGCTGTGGCTAGATCGCAGGCTCCTTTGGCTTGAACGGGATGTGTCATCACTGTCCCTTCCGCGTAGGAATGTTTGCATGTTACCCTGAACTGTCCCACCTCTCGACTTTCTACGATCATTGTCACCTGTGAGAGAGAGAGAGAGAGAGAGAGAGAGAGACAGAGAGAGAGAGAGAGATGTTTGACCGATCAGAAGCTGAAAAATAAATATGGATATCACAAGTTCCATTTGGATTTTCTCTTTGTTTTAGCTCCACAACTAAAAGAGACAAAACAACACAAACAAAGGGGCTTTGAAACCTGCTACTGTAGAGAGAACCCGGAAGCCGGATAGTAAAACTTCTCACGAATATATGGTCAATTTGTTGCCTCTGTCTGTCAGACATCAGACTGAAAACCCGCTCTTTCCATATTCAAATGCCACAGATAATTTCCCATCCAAATGTAGCTTCTTGCCATCTAACAGAAGGACTGAATTAGCTGAAACGAGCAAAGGTGCGCATGCCCATTTGGTATTTCAGCCGAAAACGGAAATAGCTGCCTTTATGTGCACTGCTGTACTACCTGGCTTCATTCGGTCTCTAGCTTCATGTCTTGATTACGGAGGTCCATAAGCTTCATGTCTTAATTACGGAGGTCCATAAGCTTCATGTCTTAATTACAGAGGTCCATAAGCTTCATGTCTTGATTACGGAGGTCCATAAGCTTCATGTCTTAATTACGGAGGTCCATAAGCTTCATGTCTTGATTACGGAGGTCCATAAGCTTGATGTCTTAATTACGAGGTCCATAAGCTTCATGTCTTGATTACGGAGGTCCATAAGCTTGATGTCTTAATTACGGAGGTCCATAAGCTTCATGCCTTAATTACGGAGGTCCATAAGCTTGATGTCTTAATTACGGAGGTCCATAAGCTTCATGCCTTTAGTAAGGAGGTCCACAAGCTTCATGTCTTGATTACGGAGGTCCACAAGCTTCATGTCTTGATTACGGAGGTCCATAAGCTTCATGCCTTAATTACGAAGGTCCATAAGCTTCATGCCTTAATAACGGAGGTCCGTTGGCTTCATGTCTTGATTACGGAGTCCATAAGCCTCAGAACTGCCGAACTTTAACCCACGACTACAACGTGAAGACACAATCACAGTAAAATGCAACAGAACTTTGAACAGAATATTTTAAAGCCCCTCTACGACTGGACTCACTTGCCAAGGGCATGGGTGGCGTAGCCCAGCTTCTTGAGCTCTTGTGGCAAGAAGGTAAGATTGCCTGGCGCGCATGTCGGCTGCTGCGGCAAGATGGCTCCATGCTGCAACAGTATGCCTTGACACAGCACGTCACAGGTCATCTTCATCGTCATTACACCCATGCTAGTTTCAAGTCAAGGGTATGCCTTGGGATAAAAATGGTTGATGTGTGTACTCATAACATATGTGTCATAGCACCAACAGTGTGATGAAATTTTAGCAAGAAGAAATGAAATGAGATGCTTAAAGATACATTGTATGAAGTTTTTTGAATGAAGAAAAAAAAAACACTGGTAAAAAACCCAACTGTCGTTAATTCTTTGCCTAATACCAACAAAAACACAGAATATTTTTAATGAGGGTAAAATGGATAAGCTTACAGCTTTTTTACACCATGCCCTCAAGAACAAAACAGTAACTAACAATATCCAAATGAACATATAGATGATACACGAAAAGGAAACAATGAACAAGCTTATAACGACGAAACATGATTGCTATATAAATATTACCTAATTAACAAGGCTAGGTCACAATTAAGGAGTAATGTACATTCGGAAAAAAAAAAGAAACGAAAAGAAGCATGTGCGCAAGCGCACGGGCTCAAACACACACACACACACACACACACACACACACACACACACACACACACACACACACACTTACAACACGTGAAAATCACCACACACATACGCACACGTGAACCGCACAAACACACACACACACACACAACACACACACACACACACACACACACACACACACACACACACACACACACACACACGCACGCACGCACACACACACACACACACACACACACAAGCATTTCCACATACATAATCACTTCAAATGCTCGCCTCCTCCCACACAAACACCATCGTAAACCACCAAACGCTTACAGTACATCATCAAATTCAAATCACATGAACATGCATAAGAGAACCCATCAAGTTGAAGTTGTTGTAGATTATATTACTCACATGTTTAGCCTTAACATTTTTCTATCAAATGTGCGTGGTATGCCTTCCTAAATGACAAAACGCTTGATTTGCATTTAATGTGATCATGTATATCATTCCATAATTTGCTTCCGGAATAAATGAGAGGAGACATAAAAAGATTAGTTCTTGGGAGAGGTATGCGGATGTTACGTTTGTTACGAACATTATTAATGGGAAATTTGTTGTTGAGATAAGCAGGCGTTAAATTGTTCACAATTTTAAACATGAAAACAGCTTTGTTGTAACGACATTTAAGACTGAAGGGGGAATATCTAATTGTTTATAATCTACAGGGACAAAGAGAAGAGGATTTAAGAAGAATTAGCTTGAGAGAGCGTCTGTATAAGCTGTCAAGAGGTTTTAAGCAATTTTGACTGGCCTGATCCCAACATGTTGATGCATAATCAATATCTGGCTGGATGTATGCACGAAAAAAAATAGCTTCCTGGTATGCTGATCAAGAAAATGTTTTACTCTATTTAATTGGAAATGTTTCTTGGAAAGCCTTTTGCAAAGCATAGAAATATGTTCGGACCAGGAGGTTATTGTCTATAGTAAGTCCTAATAATTTGTAAAAACTTACTTCTTCTAATGCTTTATCTCTAACTTTTTAACTCTGGCAATTTATTCTTAATGTTCTGTCGTTTCTGTCTTGTTGTAACTAGCATGAATTTCGATTTATGATGAGGATGAATTGCCATATGATTTTCTTCCGTCCAGGAAACAAGCCTTAGTATATCATTTTGTAAGGAGGCGCATACTGCATCAGAGCTTTTATTTTCATTGTAAGGGTAGTGTCATCTGCAAAAAGTTCGCAAGAGGATATCAAATGAAGTGGAAGGTCATTTATATAAATTGAAATAATATAGGACCCAGAACCGATCCCTGGGGAACTCCATATTTGTTCGAAGCAACAGAAGATAAAGTGGAATCTTGAAAGACTGCTTGTCTTCTGTTATGAAGAAAAGATGCTATGAGTTTTACGGAATTATCATTCAAACCGTACATAGTTAATTTTTTTTTAGAGAGGATACTGTGATCAATGGTGTCGAAAGCTTTCGCAAAATCAACAAAAATTGCACCAGTAAATAAATCATTGTTTATATTTAAAATGCCATTTCTCAATAAGATTGGTCAGCATGGTATGGCACGAATGATTCCTTCTAAATCCATTCTGAGTAGGGTGAAATAAGTCATATTTTTGTAAAATGGGACTGTAGATTGTGTTTGATATGTTTTTTCGAAAGGTTTAGACAGAGCAGATAGGATAGATATGGGTCTATAATTAGAGGGTCAGATGGGTCACCAGACTTAAGAACAGGCAAAACTTTAGCATCTTTGAAGGCTTGTGGATAGTAACATTTTCAATACATAAGTTATAAATATATGTATGTAACACATTCTGAGATATGGGCGCTGATATCTTCAAAATTTTACTGTCTAGCCCATCCAAGCCACGGGAACTCGATGGTTTTAATATACTAACTCCTGGTGCACTTCATGGACGCCTATGTATGGAAAATGGAGTTTGTCAAGGATATTTTTTGACTCACAGAAACATTTCAGTGGATTTAAATTATTAGCCTGTGTGTTGTTTATCTTAATTGTTCTCTCTGCCACGGTAGTAAAATGTCTATTCAGATATTCAACAGATAGATTGGACGTATGAGAAGCAGATGGCGGTGCTGTTTTCCGGGACAACTGATTTATAGCTTTCCAAATAGATTTTGAATCTTTTTTGGATGAAATTAAATCACTAAAATACCTCTTCCGTGCGACTCTTTTCATCTCAGTGACTTTGTTTCGTTGTTGCCTAAACTTCTTGTCTTTCCCTGTTGTTTGTAATAAATTGTCACGAATTCTAATTTCAGCATCTATTTCTTTTGTTAACCACGGTGGTTTTTCGGTTAATCTTACACGTTTAGTCCGAAGCAAAACATGCTTATTGAAAAAAGGAACAAAAATCTTGTACCAAGCAGCAAGTGCATCATCAGGATGATTGTATTGAAAAACACAAGAAAAATCAGCCATACATAAATCAGCCAGAAATTCTTCAGTGTGGAAGTTTTTTATAGCTGCGAAACGATATACACTTATGAGTGCATCTATGTATTTTAACTCCTTTCTTTGACCATGTTAAACACACTGGAAAATGATCACTAAGACCATAGACAGGTACAGCAGTTTCTACTACGTTGTTAGAGTTACTAACATAAATGTGGTCAATTAACGTTTTTTGTCTGTAATGTTATCCGTGTAGGTGAATTTATTAATTGAGTTAAATTGCACATTTCATAAGTTTGTTTCCATTTATTATGTGATTTGAATAAATCGAGAGAGAGAGAGAGAGACAGTGTGTGTGTGTGTGTGTGTGTGTGTGTGTGTGTGTGTGTGTGTGTGTGTGTGAGGTACAGACAGACAGACAGACAGAGACAGAGAGTGCCAGAAAGAGAAGGGATGTCAAACAGACATACACTGCTAAACACAACACACACACACACACACACACACACACACAGAGAGAGAGAGAGAGAGGAGAGAGAGAGAGAGAGAGGAGAGAGAGAGAGAGAGAGAGAGAGAGAGAGAGAGAGAGACAGAGAGAGAGAGAGAGAGAGAGGAGAGAGAAAGAGAGAGAGAACTGTGCTGGGCACAGACCTGTAAACCCGTTCGGAATGGGTAGAAAAACCGCTCATGAAGGCACTTCTGGATCTGAATGAAAACAACCAGTCAACAATCAAACAATCAATCAATTAAGCAACAGTTAATCAATTAACTGGATCCAGCAGAAGTAATATTAACTCTAGTGAGGGTACTATTGAACTTTCAGTCAACTGACTGTTGAATTGTTGTTCAGTCCATGTGTCAATCAGTCTGCCTATCAACAAGACAGAAACCGCAATCCCCCAGGAAGGCACTTCTGGACCTGGTACAACGCTCAAGGCACTTCTAGACCTCATACAACAGTCAAGGCACTTCTGGACCTCATACAGTGGTCAAGGTACTTCTGGACCTAAATCAACTGGTCAAGGCACTTCTGGCCTAATTCAACTGGTCAAGGCACTTCTGGACCTAATACAACTGGTCAAGGCACTTCTGGACCTAATACAACAGGTCAAGGTACTTCTGAACCTGTTACGATCGGTCAGGTCACTTCCGGACCGATATATTTGGTCAAGGTACTTCTGGACCTGACACAACTGGTCAAGGCATTTCTGGACCTGATACAATCGGTCAAGGCACTGCTGGACCTGATTCAATTGGTGAGCACGCAAGCAACCGCAGAATGAGAACGACAGTGCCCACTTGTGCAGACATTTCCAGCATCGAAACACACACACACACACACACACACACACACGCGCGCGCGCGCGCGCACGCGTGCGCACGCACGCACGCACGCACACACACGCACGCACGCACACACACACACACACACACACACACACACACACACACACACACACACACACACACAGAGGCGCGCGCACGTATGCACACACACACATCACATACAAACACGCGAGCGCGCGCGTTCGCGCCCACTCTCTCTCTCTCCTCTCTCTCTCTCTCTCTCTCTCTCTCTCTCTCTCTCTCTCTCTCTCAACACACACACACACACACACACACATGCACGCACACACACACACACACACACACACGCACACACACACACACATCTCTCTCTCTCTCTCTCTCTCTCTCTCTCTCTCTCTCTCCATCCTTAAAATCTCTAAACTCCCAAACCCACCCATCCAGAACACATCACATCCACAAATCGACTCACGGTGTGCACACAGGCTGCACATAGGACTGGTTCAGAATGATCCCCCCTGCCGCCAGGGCATCGATGTTGGGGCTGATGATGGCAGGGTTGTTGAAGCCCACGTCGTTCCATCCTGTCACACGACACTGCAGCTGTCACGGCTCCCACACCTGGTGACTTCTATACTACTGCTGTCACGCCTCCCATACCTGATGACTTCTATACATTGTTGCCCACACACCTGATGACTTCTATACTACAGCTGTCACGCCTCCCACACCTGATGATTTCTATACTTCTGCTGTCACGCCTCCCACACCTGATGACTTCTACACACTGTTGCCCACGCCTGATGACTTCTATACGGTGTCGTCCACACCTGATGACTTCTATACAACTGCTCTCACGCCTCCCACACCTGAAGACTTCTACACAGTGTCGCCCACATCTGATGACTTTCTATGCAGTGTCGCCCACATCTGATGACTCCTATACTACTGCTGTCACGCCTCCCACACCTGATGAATTCTATACAGTGTCGCCCACATCTGATGACTTCTATACTACTGCTCTCACGCCTCCCACACTTGATGACTTCTACACAGTGTCGCCCACGCCTGATGAATTCTATTCAGTGTCGCCCACATCTGATGACTTCTATACTTCTGCTGTCACGCCTCCCCACACCTGATGACTTCTGCACAGTGTCTCCCACATCTGATGACTTCTATACAGTGTCGCCCACACCTGATGACTTCTATACTACTGCTGTCACGCCTCCCTCACCTGATGACTTCTATACTACTGCTATCACGCCTCCCTCACCTGATGACTTCTATACAGTGTCGTCCACATCTGATGACTTCTATACAACTGCTGTCACGCCTCCCACACCTGATGACTTCTATACTACTGCTCTCACGCCTCCCACACCTGATGACTTCTACACAGTGTCGCCCACATCTAATGACTTCTATACTACTGCTGTCATGCCTCCCACACCTGATGACTTCTACACAGTGTCGCCCACGCCTGATGAATTCTATACAGTGTCGCCCACATCTAATGACTTCTATACTACTGCTGTCATGCCTCCCACACCTGATGACTTCTACACAGTGTCGCCCACGCCTGATGAATTCTATACAGTGTCGCCCACATCTAATGACTTCTATACTACTGCTGTCATGCCTCCCACACCTGATGACTTCTACACAGTGTCGCCAACGCCTGATGAATTCTATACAGTGTCGCCCATATCTAATGACTTCTATACTACTGCTGTCATGCCTCCCACACCTGATGACTTCTGCACAGTGTCGCCCACACCGGATGACTTCTATGCAGTGTCGCCCACACCTGTTCACTTCTAAACAGTGCCGCCCACACCTGATGACTTCTACACAGTGTCGCCCACACCTGATGACTTGTACACAGTGTCGCCCACACCTGATGACTTGTACACAGTGTCGCCCATACCTGATGACTTCTATACAGTGTCGCCCACACCCGATGACTTCTACACAGTGTCACCCACACCCGATGACTTCTGTACAGTGTCACCCACACCCGATGACTTCTACACAGTGTCACCCACACCCGATGACTTCTGTACAGTGTCGCCCACACCCGATGACTTTTGTACAGTTTTGCCCACACCGATGACTTCTGTACAGTGCGCCCACACCTGATGACTTCTCTACAGTGTCGCCCACACCTGATGACTTCTACACAGTGTCGCGCCACACCTGATGACTTCTATACAGTGTCGCCCACACCTGATGACTTCTACACAGTGTCGCCCACACCTGATGACTTCTATACAGTGTCACCCACACCCAATGACTTCTATACAGTGTCGCCCACACCTGATGACTTCTATACAGTGTCGCCCACACCTGATGACTTCTATACAGTGTCGCCCACACCTGATGACTTCCATACAGTGTCGCCCACACCTTATGACTTCTATACAGTGTCGCCCACACCTGATGACTTCTATACAGTGTCGCCCACACCTGCTGACTTCTATACAGGGTCGAAACATATTTTGTGACCTGGCGCACAGGAGGAAAGTCGGGAGGGAGGGACGGGGATGGGGAAGGGCAGGGGACAGGGGTTTCTCTATCACACCTTGTATGTCATTCATTACACATGCACAAAGATTCAAAGATTCAAAGATTTAATCCTGCGGCTCCTTTTGGGGCATGGAGGATTTGAAACAAAATAAACAAATGTAAATGAAACAAATCAAACATCCAAAAATGTTCCCGATAATTAACAGACTGGCTATAATGTTACACACAACTTTACTAAGTTTTTAAAACTTCGCTAAGTTTAGTTAGCAACATTTTTTTATTACCACAGAGCAAACGACAATAGTTAAATACGGACTTTATACATGTAAATTGTTTTGGTATAAACTTATTTCTAATATAACCATATTTGGTGCAGTTCATTACAAAATGAGATTCGTCGCCAAGGTCATTCTGGTCGCAGTCCGACAAAATCGTTCATCATGAGGTATTCCAAATCGTCTGCCAGTTTCGATCATGAGTTTATGATTACCACAGCAGAACCGAATTAGTGGTATATATGAACATCAGGCAACATTTCAATACATTTGTTCACGGCAAAACTCTGTTTTAAAATTCCTGTGAAATAAACACTTATTACTAGATTCTAAAACATCGTTCCATGCACGTATGTAAACATCTTCTAATGAATTACGAACATTTGTACAGAAACTATGAACAGACAAAAAACTTTTGTGTCTCCCACACAAAGTCGAATCCTATTTCGATAAGGATGTTTCGTATACACGTCAACCACCTAGATGTAAAACCATGATTTCTGTATTAATCATATAATACTTGATACAACCTAGATGAATATTTGTTTGTTTGTGGTGAAAGTAAGGATGACCAGAATTCTATCATTCGTGCATGTAATTGAACTGAAACAGGATACATTCCTAGTTCTCCATATATTAGTTCTGTTTTAGTAGAACAATTTAAATGAAAAAGATGCTTAAAAAATTTAAGCTGAAA
>JADBJO010007152.1:111112-118503 GCA_016801955.1 Conus betulinus
TGTGATTTTTTTCGATCTCTTAACCCATGACGTAGTTTCATCTATGACGTATCAATCTGCATGGCAGGATAAATTTCGTCCCACTGAGGAGAGGTCGCAAGACCTCGAAATATTTGGAAACGAAATCCAGCTTGTTGTGTTTTTGTGTTTTCTTTTTGTCTCTCTCTCTATATATATATATATATATATATATGCCGTTGTATGCTCTCTCTCTCTCTCTCTCTCTCTCTCTCTCTCTGCTGATGACGTTGTTCTTCTTTCCCACTCTGTAGTAGGTCTTCAGCATCAATTAAACATATTATGTGACACTGCTAACAGACTTCAGCTGTCAATAATGATAAATCTAAAATAGTAATATTCAGAAATGGGGGTTACACTGCAGCTCGAGAAAAAATGGTTTTTATAATGGTGCTCAGTTAGATGTTGTGAATGAATACAAATACCTTGGAGTTATTTTATCTACAGGATTAACTTTTTCATACTCCTTGGAGGAAATGGCTCTGAAAGCTAAGAGATGTGTTTTTAGTATCTTAACATTTCTGTGGTCACTTGGGGAAAATAATCAAAACTTTTCTTCAAAATTTTTGATTGCCAGATTCAACCTATTTTAAACGTACTGGGCCGAAGTTTGGGGTCTGACAGCTGACCATATTGTTATTGAACGAGTCCATCTCTTAGCCATTAAACGTCTATTAAATGTTAGCGTACAGACTCCAAATGCTCTGTTTATTGCGAAACTGGCAGATATCCACTGTACATTCAGACATTTACTAAATGTGTGAAATACTGGTTAAAACTTACTCGAATGGAAGAACGTCGGATCCCCCGAAAGCTTATAAAATGCTACATGTCTTATTTTGTAATAATAAAAAGAATTGGGTAAGTAGCTTATACTATACTTTGTACAGATACGGCTTTGGTTATCTGTGGGAAAACCAGGGCGTCGAAGATATTAAATCCTTTGTGTCAGTCTTTAAACAGAGACTATTTGATTGTCACCTACAAGATCTAGATTCTTCAATCATGTCAAAAGAAAGATTCAAGCTGTATTCTTCTTTTAGACAGTTATGTGATGTTCCAAAATATTTATATGTCATCAAAAATGCTATTCTCAGAAAGCACCTGACGAGATTCAGACCAGGTGTTTCACAGCTGAAACCTCACCGCTTCAGATATTCCCAAAGATCAGAAAAAATAATAACTGTCCTTTTTGCCCAAATACAGAAGAATCAGAATTCCACTTTCTATTGGTCTGCTCTCAATATAAAGATATACGTGAAATGCACATCCCTCCTAAATATCACTACCACCCAAATGCGTTTAAGTTAACCCTGTTGCTCTCTGACACGAGAATGTGTAAACCCCCGCCGCCTTGTTTATCAAAGGCATTTACCTTAAGAAATCAATACCTATAGGATGTCTGAGATATTTGTCTATGTGTTATGTTTGACATTTTGATTATTATGAATGCATGAGTTATATTCCTTCTTCCCCCTAGCCACCCACCCCACCCCCCGCCCACCTGTGTCTCCTATATCCTCCTCCCTCCCACAAACCAATGCGCCCCTAGAACCCCTCTATGACTGTTCTTGACAGATGTCTAATTCACACTTGAATGTGTGGTGTGTGTGTGTGTGTGTGTGTGTGTGTGTGTGTGTGTGTGTGTGTGTGTGTGTGTGTGTGTTTCTGTATGTTCCGACGACTTTCTCTCGCTGATTGTGCTGATTATCCTTGTTCTTATGACATGCAGCATTTTCATGTGACTTCCTTTTGTGAACCCCTTCCCCTGACATGGGCAGAAGGCCTAGTTCAGTAAAGCTTTGTCATTGTCATTGTCATTTCTCTCTCTCTCTCTCTCTCTCTCTCTCTCTCTCTTTAAATCCTTTCACCCACCAGGTTTTTTCTTCCAGAGAAGAGCAGTGGGTGGGAGAGGGACGAGGGGAGGGTGGGGGGGGAGATAACAAGAGGAAAAGACGGACACACACACCTGCCGGTCAAAAAGTGTAACGGTCAGATCACCACACTTAAGTAGGCGTGTTCGTTCTCTGCTGCCGTCGGTCTATTTTCAACACCGTGATAATAGCTGCAGGCCTGGCATTGTGCAACTTTGTCGTCACGACACAAGTCTGCTTTCTTGGTTTTATTTTGCTCCGTTTCTTTACAAATAAGCAACCATTGATACAAAAGCAACCGTTGAAAGGAATATATGATAGAAATACTGTGAAGTAATTGTTTTTCAACCACATGTTTTTGGCTCACGTGTGTAAACAAAATGAGTCTGTGTGACCAAACTCTCGCGGTGTGTGTGTGTGTGTGTGTGTGTGTGTGTGTGTGTGTGTGTGTGTGTGTGTGTGTGTGTGTACACGACGAAAAAGCGGAAGAGCACACAAAACAAAGTGTGAAGTAACGCACTTTACTGCACGACACAAAACAAGACAAGAAAATTTTCGGCAATAAGCCTTCCTCAGCGACAAAACAATGAAAACAGTACAGACATTAACATGTGCAATACTCCCCTTGTGGAGCCAAAGTGGTGAGTGTGTGTGTGTGTGTGTGTGTGTGTGTGTGTGTGTGTGTGTGTGTGTGTGTGTGTGTGTGTGTGTGTGGTGTGTGTGGTGCGATTTTCCCTGGGATTTACGGAGTATGTGAATATTAAACTGTACCAGGCTCTATCCATGATGAGACGAACCTTCCAGATATGAAACAGAAATTTGTATATGGCACTGTTTGCGTCAACTTTTAAAAGAAGTCTTTCAGTAATGATTCGCAATACATAAGAACATAAAATTTCATTGGGAAAAAGCATTACTAAATAACTGCCGTTTTCTCATGATGCACCAGTGTTTTCAGTATATTTTCAGCACTATGACATAAAGAATATTGAAATCCTTCTACTGGATGATAAGAAAGGAAGAAGAAAGGTGGCAGAGTGGTTAAGACGTTCGCCTGCCAGTCCAACGTGTGAGAAGTGCGTGGGTTCGAGCCCTGCCTTTCTCGCCCTTTCTTTCCCAGTTTGAATGACAAATCGAATTGAACGTCATGTGGGGACTATAAGCGAGTCGGACCCGTGTGCCTTCCTGGCCCCTGAACACGTTTAAAGAACCCACGGCAGTTGAAAATCGAAAAAAAGAGCATCCTATTTGAGAAACTGGACGAATAAATGAGATAAATGAAAATGAGTGACTGATATTTGAATGGTACGAGAAACGACTGAATGAGCGCCAGTAGGCTGCTCTTCGGCCGGCTCTACCTGGGTAGGCAGCCCGTGGGAGTGAGTGAGTGAGGTGGTGTATTTATTGCAAAGCGCTTAGAGCTTGGTCTGTGTGTACAGTGGAGAGAGAGAGAGAGAGAGAGAGAGAGAGGAGAGAGAGGAGAGAGAGAGAGAGAGAGAGTGTATCATGTAGAATTACCTCCCCTCAGGCCACCATAGCCATCTCAAAGTGAGCCGGGGGGCGCAGTGATGTAGCCCTGTGATGTGTCCGTGACACGTCAGCCTTCGAGAACTTTGCGTCCTTTGGAAAAGAGGGAAGAAAATGAAAAAAATAAGAAACAGACATGGGAAAAAAAAAAAAGAGAGAGAGAGAGAGAGAGAGAGAGAGAGAGAGAGAGAGAGAGAGAGATGTCGATGTCCTCTCTCCGACGGAGAATGCAGTCTTCCTACAGTACCACTCTCTCTCTCTCTCTCTCTCTCTCTCTCTCTCTATATATATATATATATATATGTGTGTGTGTGTGTGCGTGCGCGCTCACGCGCCTCTATCTCTCTTCCATGCAAGCGCTGGTTTAAAAAAAAAAAACAACTGTAGACTGACCAATGTCCACCTAATCGTGCAATAGATTGCTCTCTGTTATCTATATCAACTTTGTCCGGCTGTTCGATAGTTCACGGGTCAGTTACAGGGCGCCCTGATCGAATCGTCAGAGGATTAACCCGCGGTGCTTGCGGTCGTGTGTTCGAACCCCACGTGGGTCTGGATTTTAATTGGTTTAAACCTTCTCTGTCCACCAAGAAGTAAACGTTCTTGATTCTGTTCAGGGAAGATTAAAAACGGTGGAACGTAAAGGACGGGCTGAACCCTCCATCAATACGCGCCCTGAGCGCGGTGAAATACTGACGCTTTATTGTCCAATCGGCCATTGATTGGCTACGAGACTGAGAACCATTTAGGCTTTTTAACCGAATTGTATGACCGATAAAACCAGCCTCTAGTGATGTATGGGAGTTGTGTTTCCACTGTGTGTTTTCAGCTTTGAGTATCAGTAGCTGTGCTCAAGTGCCTGATCGTCTGGCACGTGTTGGTCTACAAAACGTGTATGTTGACGGAAAATACAGACCACTCCTGCAACCTTTCAAAGTGAGGTTTTCGAAGTCTTGTTTACTCTCTTCTGCCTTGGCCCACCTAGCCACAGAAACCGTGCAGCTTACATGCATTGGATGCAGTGAAGAACTAACACAAGGTAATGGGTTAATCATCAATAGGATGGTCAGTTGTCTTGCAGGACAGACCGGTCGGCGCCGGACATGAAGGTGATGACGAGGGCGCAGCTGAAACGACACGGGAGAATCAGTGTTAAACAGAAAGCCCTCGACTGGCCCAACATAGGCTAGCAAATCTCCAGGTAAATTGTGCTGAAAAGAAATGAAAAGAAGAAAACAATGATTAATATTCTACAGACAAATCTACTTTGATTTAAACAAGATATGGTCAATATGTTTTCTTTTCTCGCCAGGACAAACGGACAAGGGACATATCCGACTGAGAAGGTCACAGGCACATTCTGTAGGGGAGGAAGCGGGTGTGGGGGGGGGGTGGGGGGGGTGGGGAGGGCTTGTTGTAAGTCGACGTATGGCCATGGAGATGGTACAGGTTTTGTGTTTTCCAAACCCACGAAAGAAGATAGTTTTCTAGGTCTGTAAAGACCAGGGAAACAAAAATTTGTATGTGCCACTGTTTGCGTCAACTTTTAAAATAAGTCTTTGTGAGGGTCTGGTTCATATTTTGCATAGAAACATGTGTGACTATGTGAAGCCACAGCAAAAAGAATTTTATGTAAATAATGTAAAAAAAAACGAATTAATTGTTAATTGAAAGGGGGAATTTTCTTCTCTGTGTCCGACTGGTTGTGTGCAAACGTTGCACAAACGAGCGTCTGAGAGTGAGACAAAATTTAGACGAGACAAGACAACAAATTTGTCTTGTCTTTTGTCTGACAGAATTAAGAGAGAGAGAGAGAGAGAGAGAGAGAGAGAGAGAGAGAGAGAGAGAGAGAGAGAGAGAGAGAGTTTGCGCGTGTGTGTGCGTTGAGCGGGAAGAAGCGGCAGGAGATGGATAGGTAGACATGAAGGGCGGTGAGAAGCTGAGCACAACACACACACACACACACACACACACACACACACGCGCACGCACGTACGCATGCACACACACACACACACACACACACACACACACACACACACACACACACACACACACACACACACGCACACGCATGAGAAGGCGCACAGACATAGGGATAGGAAGAGAGACAGACAGACAGCGGATTCAGAGAAGATGTAAAGTGCCCTTCAAATACCTGTGACAACGATCCTTTTACACCTTTCTTTTTGTTTTGGAAGACATTGGAACATCTGCGACTGTAGAAGAGGGAAGCTTTGAGAACACACTTCTCTCTCTCTCTCTCTCTCTCTCTCTCTCTCTCTCTCTCTCTCTCTCTCTCTCTCTCTCTGGAGTGTGTGAGTGTGTGTGTGTGCGCGCAGTGCCCAATTTAAAAATCACTTGTTTCACAGATTAAACGATGCCTGACAGGACATGGGGAGAGGCTCTGTACGCTAGAGACCAATCTTTGATAGCGGTGTTGTCCATGAACCTATGACAAGCTAGCCCGAGGCACGATGTCTACACAGACCGTTGGATGACCAAGGCTGAAGACCGAACAGAGTGGATGTTATCGAGCCAAGGACAGTTTTATCAACGTGTCTCCATTGGAGGTGATAACGGTATTACGAAACGCTGGATCCACATGCACGCACGCACGGGCGCGCATACGCACGCAAACGCAGATATCCCCACAGAAACACAACACACACACACACACACACACACACACACACACACACACACACACACAACACACACACACACACGCAGGAACACACACACACAACACACACCACACACACCACACACACACACACACACACACACACACACACACACAGATTCAAAGATTTAAATCCTTTGACCCCTTTTGGGGCATGGAGGACTTGAAACAAATCAAACAAATGTAAATGAAACAAATCAACCATCCAAATATTTTCCCTATTATTAACACATGAATATAATTTTACACAATTTTACTAA
Source organism: Conus betulinus (assembly GCA_016801955.1). Lineage (NCBI taxonomy): Eukaryota > Metazoa > Mollusca > Gastropoda > Neogastropoda > Conidae > Conus > Conus betulinus. Next base: position 117,478 of record JADBJO010007152.1, read on the forward strand.
GTTTTAGAAACTTCGCTAAGTTTAGCACTGCTTTTTTTTGCCACCACAGAGCAAACGACCATAGTTAATACGGACTTTATACATGTAATTGTTTTTGGTATAAACTGATTTCTAATGTCGTTATATTGGTGCCTTTCATTACAAAATGAAATTCATCAACAAGGTCATTCTAATCGCTGTCCCGATAGAATCGTTCATTGTGAGTATTTCAAATCGTCGGCCAATTTCTGTCATGAGTTTGTCATATGCAGATCTGAGAATGAAAGCTGATCCTGACAGAGGCCATGTGCCAAATGTCATTCCACGTGAGACTTCTTTGGAGTGCATTCTCCCACGTTGTCCATTGCCCTTGCTGGCTCTGCTGGACTGCTTTTCAGAGTCTTTTTTGGTCTTCTTCTTTTCTCATCTCCTGAATCATCATGTCTCTTTTAGCTTTCCTTTGGCCTTTGTCCACCATTCAGTTTTGGTCACCCCCAGTCCTGTCTGTTGGTCTGTGTGTGTCCCTGTTATTTCTCTGATCTTGAGACTTTCTTTGCAGAATCCATCGCCTCTTGAACTTTCCATTTTTCTGCCTGTCTTCAGCTGGGGCTTGATTGCTTCTACCACCTTGTCTCCTCAGTCCTCCAGCATGCTTTGAAGTCTGATCTTCCCTGCTTTGTATTCCTCCAGGATGGATTTCAATGGTAGTTTCAGCTTTGTTTGGTGACAGTACAGCGCTATGTCAGTCAGACAGGGTGGGACAACCAAGCCATTTCCTTGTGAACTTGTTGGTTTGGCTTCCATTGCCTCCACTATGCTGGTGCAGATGTCGTATATCATCAGAGGCCATAGGAGCTTTGGTATCAGCATGAACTGCAGACACAAGACCTTGTATTTGCCAGGGAGCCCACACTGGTCAATGGTCTCCAAACCTTCTCTTTTCCTTCTCAGTGAGAGATCCGTGATTTTTGGGCTTGAACTTCATTGTGTGAGGGCAACTATGGCGTCCAGCGCTCTCCAAGAAATGAGTGTCTCGTCTTATCTGGA
>JADBJO010007153.1:0-5000 GCA_016801955.1 Conus betulinus
ACTGAAACCTTGTCTGCCATCCTGCAGCGCGCTAGTTCGCTGCCAAAAAAAACTTAAAAAGCCTTTATATCTTCTATTCTCTCTCGACTCCTGGTTTCAAAACCAGAAACACTCCACATCCATATTCCAACAACGAGTCGCACTTTTTCCACCCAGTTACTTTAAACCATTAAGACTAAGTCATGACACACCTTCTAACGCTTTACGTGGTTGTCTGTATCATCCTAGGTAAAGTATTTCAGCCAGTATCGATACTTAGCGGCAGAGACAATGTAAATAGGAATCTCAGTTTCGCCACTAATAATATTTATTTTTGGATTACGTCTATACAACTGCCATAGAAACTTCTTTCTGCGAAAAAAACCGGACCGATTCATAGAAAGTACCACTTTATCTAATCCCCCTTAACTCAGCTGCCATATTGTACTATTGGTCCTGAACCTTGGGTATCAAAAAGTTTGATATGTATGTTAAAGATTAATTATTAGACATGTAACTTTCATGATACCAATCAACACAGTTTTACCTTACCTTGACATTCTTTGCATGACCAACACAACTCAAACGATTGAGAATGAATACCACCCAAATATCTATGGCCTTGCAGCTGGTCATAAGATTCCCGTCCCCTACAGACCCTCTGACTTTCTCGGCACTGAAATAATTCCACCTTCTTTAAAACGGAACCAACTGATAATATTGCTTTTACTCCATCTCACTGTTGGACCCATGGAGATCTAGCGCACGGTGTAAACTATGTAATTGTGTTTGTACCCTAATAACATTTTTTCCTTACATCAAAATAACAATCATCAATCGAGAGCGAGAAAGTCGAGAGAGAAGATAGGATAGAGATAGAAGAGATAAGAGAAGCGCGACGAGAGCGGAACGAGACGCGACGTGCGACAAAGATTTGCCGCTGTCCCAGTGGCCATGAAGTCGGTGTTCATCACTCCCCCCTCCTCCCCCCCCCCTTAACTCCCCCCCCCCCCCCCCCCTCCCCCCACCCCCCCCCCCCCCCCCCCCCCCCGCCCCCCTCCCCCCCCCAACCCAGCCCCCCCCCCCCCCCCCCCCCACCCCCCCCCCCCCCCCCCCACCCCCCCCCCCAACCCTCCCCCCCCCCCCGCCCCCCGCCCACCCCCCCCCCCTTTTTCAGACCGCCCCAACTTCTTCAACTCTTTCTGGTCACATCTTTCACAATCAACTCTATGTGTCGTTTCCTCCTCGATCTTTCTTCCCCCTCCCGCTGGTCCCCGCTTGTGGTGTCTATCCGAATCCGACGCGCAAATATTCCCCTCCTCCTATCGCCCACTAGGGAGAATGGGATTTTTTTTCATGACAGTCACTTTTTCAAAGACCACACACACCCACCACCACCACCACACACACACACACAACACACACACAACACACCAACACACACACACACACCCAACACACCACACACACGCACGCACTCTACGTCACGCACACCACACACACACCGCACACCATGCAACCCTCACACACACCCACACACACACACACGACACACCACACACACACAATACATTCCAAACGAAAATCGAGAGGGAGTGGAGATTACCTTAATGAACGGCATTGACTCTTTCCTCTCTCCCTTGGCAACGTGTTTGTGACGAGAGTTTGTGTTATTCAATACGCCCCCTTAGGATACGACTAACTGATGCGGACAGGGCACAATGGAGGATGGGATGAGCTTTTTGGTGTGCTGCACTCGTTTCTGTGTGACTGAAAAAAAAGGGAAAAAAAGATTACTGTCTGTTTGCATTTTCCTAGTATCTGGATTTTTTTTTTATTTTTTTTTTCTATTGATATCTCAAATATCGTCTTCCCCCTTTCTGGAACATCAAGCTATTATATGTTGAATCCCATCTCTCCATCTCCTCTCCTCTCGGTTCCTCATATCTCTCCTCCTCTCTCACTCTCCGCCAGCGCCTCTCTTCTCCTCTCTCTCTCTCATCCTCCTGCTGCCCCATGTGTGTGGTGTATGTGTGTGGTGTGTGTGTATTGTGTGTGTGGTGTGTGTAGAGTGAGAGAGAGAGAGAGAGGAGAGGAGGAGTGAGAGAGAGAGAAGAAGAGAGAGAGAGAGAGGAGAGAGGAGCGTGCGTGCGTGCATGCTGTGTCCTCTGTGTATGTGGTGTGAGTGTGTTGTGTGTGTGTGTGTGTGTGTGTGTGTGTGTGTGTGTGTGTGTGTGTGGTGTGTGTGTTGTGTGTTGTTTGTGTGGTGTGTGTGCGCGCGCCGTGTGTATGTGCGTGTATGTGTGTGCGGCGAGAGAGAGAGAGATCCGTTCTTTCTCAACAGAATCGCAGAGGATAATGAGCTCACTAAGCTGGTGGAAAATCTGGTAGAAGCTGATGGACAGAAAGAAAACGCTTCATGCCAGAAGGTGTGTGTGTGTGTGTGTGTGTGTGTGTGTGTGTGTGTGTTGTGTGTGTGTGTGTGTTGTGTTGTGTGTGTGTGTGTGTGTGTGTGTTTGTGGGTGTGCGCGTGTTTGTGGTGTGTGCGTGTGCGTGTGCGTGTTAGTGGTGTGTTTGTGTGTGTGTGTGTGTGTGTGTGTGTGGTGTGTGCGCGGTGTGTTGTGTGTGCGTGTGCGTGTGTGTGTGTGTGTGTGTGTGTGTGGTGTGTGGTGTGTGTGTGTGTGTGTGTGTGTGTGTGTGGAGAGAGAGAAGAGAGAGAGAAGATAGAGAGAGAGATAGAGAGAGAGAGAAAGAGATAGAGAAAGACGAGAGAAAGAGCGTGCGGATGTGTGCGTGCAGTGTGTGGGCCTCTGTGTGTTTTGTTGCGTTGTGACTTCGGCGCGCGAGTGCGTATGTGTGTGGCATGTGTGTCTGTGTGGTGTCTGTGTTGGTGTGTGTGTGTGTGTGTGTGTGTGGTGTGTGTGTGTGTGATGCGTGCGTGCGTGACTTGGTATGTGTATGCGTACAATGCGTGCGTACGCGTGCGTATATGTGTTTGTGTATATATATGTGTGTGTGTGGTGTGTGTGTGTGTGGTGTGTGTGTGTGTTGGTGTGTGGTGTGTGTGGGGGTCTGTGTGTGTGTGTGTGCACGCGCACGCCGTGTGTGTTTGTGTGTGTTATGTCGGAGCGAGAGAGAGAGAGGGAGCGAGAAGTGATAGAGGGAGATTGAGAGAGAGAGAGAGAGAGAGAGAGACGTGCTAGAGCTGAGAGAGAGAGAGATGGAGGAGCGAGAGAGAGATCCGTTTCTTTGCTCAACAGAATCGCAGCGATAATGAAGCTCACTAATGCTTTGGAGAGAAAATCCTTGGTGGAAACTGAATGGACAAAACAAGAAAACGCTTCATGCCAGAAGCGACCAATCCTATTGCCACCAATGAAACCTGTCACTGTTTAAAATGACCACGGAGGATGACGCCATCTAGCGGGTGAAACAAGATCAAAACAGATCAGTTTTTTTTTTTTTTTTTTTTTTTTTTTTTTTTTTTTTTTTTACACCGGGTATCCTCGTTACCGTTGTCGTCATAATCATCACCGTTCTTGTCTGCTGTCATCGTCCAAGTAGTCTTCGAACGTCGTCATCGTCTTCTTCGTCATCATCATCGTCATACGTCGTCGTCATCATCATCATCATCATCATCATCCCACATCATCATCATCTCATCACATCATCATCATCACCATCATCATCGTCATCATCATCATCAGCGCATCATCATCGTCGTCGTGGTCGGTCGTCAAAAATCGTCGTCGTCGTCATCGGTGTCGTCGTCATCGTTGTCGTCGTCATCATCATTGATCATCATGATCATGATGATGATCATGATCATATGATGATGATGATGATTATCATCATCATCATCATCATGATCATGATCATCATCATCATGATCATGTCATGATCATTATCATCATCATGATCATCATCATCATCATCATATGTCATTAACATCATCATGATCGCATTGCCGTCGTAGGCGTCTCTTGTTCTTTCCACTTTCTTTTTTCTATTATGATGCAATAGCTGCAGTAGCAGTAATAGAAGTTGTGCAATAGTTCAGCAGCAACAGCAGCGCGCAGCAGCAGTAGATGTAGTTCTAGCAACATTACTTAAGAAATGCTATATAGAACTTTCTTACAGTACTACTGCTGTTCCTGCTACTGCTACCACCAACCACCACCACCGCTACTAATACTGCTACTACTGTACGGCTGCTAACTACTACTACTACTACTGCTGCTACTACGACTACTACTAACTACTACTGCTGCTGCTGCTGCTGCTTGCTGCTGCTGCTGCTACTACTACTACTACTACTACTACTACTAGACATTCATTAATTTGATCAAATCCTATTTTGTTTAATCCCAGATCGATTATTCTCATGGTTGGTGCGACAAACGAGTGATTCCCACGGCAGGTCATATCCAATGTAGGAGGTACGAAAAAAGACTGGGTAATCATCTACTTTTCACATCTGGCAAATGCTCCAACCTGGCCGAGCCCCCCACCCCTACCTACCTCCCACCCCCCCCCCCCCCCCCCCCCGGCGCCAATCACCTCCACCACATCGCAGCTTATGGTGGCATCGGGGAGGGGTTTTTTTTTTTCCCTCAGGACTCCTCTTTTTCGGGTGAGAAACTCAACATGTCTGACATTTCAAAGCAAGACAAACGGGGGACTTGTGTCCCCTCGAGAGCTTGCTGGTGAGTTAGAAAAGTGAGGGACATGAGAAGAGCAGTTTAGGCGTGAATGGTCCAATGTTCCATGTTGTTCTTAGTTTTATGGGCAAGGGCAGTGACAGAGGTAGAAGATGGGTGACTGAGATTGCTGCTGAGGATTGGTTGTTAAGTAGGTTGTCGGGTTGGGGAGCGCCGATGCTTTCGTTTCGGGGGAAGAGAGAGAGAGAGAGAGAGAGCGAGAGAGAGAGAGAGAGAGAGAGAGAGAGAGAGAGAGAGAGAGAGAGAGACATACAGACAGACATAGAGCGTCATTTCTTGATAGGGAATCATCGTGATTAT
>JADBJO010007153.1:10000-12500 GCA_016801955.1 Conus betulinus
AAAATTCGACTCTCCAGTGGTATTAAGTAAGATATACGAAGTTTGCATCACTCTTTCTGGCTGTGTCCCCAAGGTCTAGCACTAATGACCTCCCCTGATAGGAGAAGATTTTTAGTAACCCTTTTTTTGTCAAGGAGAGGCTGAACTAGTGTGATAATCAAAACGTAGACACTGGGGTTGTTCTTTTTCAGAGCTTTCGAAGGAGGTTGCAAAATGGCGGAGATGAGAGAGGCGCTTACTTGTAGATGGTTCAATTTCCATGTAGTCCTTTGTCATAATGGAGAGCCATGGAGCTAGGACGATGAAAAGAATTAGAGGACGGTTGACTGGAATACTGCTGATGATTAGTCATTGAGTAGGCGCTAGTCTGTGGAGCATCGTTCTCTTTCATTTCAGTCAGAGAGAGAGAGAGAGAGAGAGAGAGAGAGAGAGAGAGAGAGAGAGAGAGAGAGAGAGAGAGAGAGAGAGAGAGAGTCGGGGTTCGGGGTGGGTTGTGTTCCAACTCCCTCACTCCCTCCTCCCCCGTCCCCCCTCTCTTTATTGTTGCAGAACAACTTGAGTTGTCGTGTTTCTGCACTTCTCGTCCCACCCCCCAAAAAAGCGAAGTTACCTGATGACACCAGGAAAACAGTTCAGCTGATTTAGTACAGTTGGCTACAAACCTGCTGTACTCTATGGTATGGACAACACAGGGCAGTCTCGTTCTGCTTGCCTTGGTCAAATGAAGCCTGCTGAATGAAACGTGAAGTTGTACTAGCAGGCCCCCGAACCAACAGACCTAAGACATTTTGATAGAAGAACAACGTACTTCTACTTCTACTGCAGACAAGACAAGCGAATGTGCGAAACAGGAACAAAAGAATCCAGAGGCAAAAAAAAAACAAAAACAAAAACATAAGAACAGGACGGAAAGGAGATAAGAAGCGTCTGTTCCGTGTTTGGCTGGACAGCATGAAGTAAAGATACCCTGTGATGGAAAGTTGCCCTGTGCCCAAAGGGTGCCCTGTGCCCAAAGGGTGCCCTGTGCCATAAGGGTGCCCTGTGCCATAAGGGTGCCCTGTGCCTAAACGGGTGCCCTGTGCCATAAGGGTGCCCTGTGCCATAAGGGTGCCCTGTGCCATACGGTGCCCTGTGCTATACGGATGCCCTGTGCCCAAAGTGTGCCCTGTGCCATAATGGTGCCCTGTGCCAAAAGGGTGTCCTGTGCCATAAGGGTGCCCGTGACAAAGGGGTGCCCTGTGCCAAAAGGGTGTCCCGTGCCAAAAAAAGTGCCCTGCGCCATAGGGTGCCCTGTGTCAAAAGTGTGCCCTGTGTCTTACAGGTGCCCTGTGCCAAAAGGGTGCCATGTGCCAAAGCATGCTCTGTGCCATAAGGATGCACTCTGCCATAAGTGTGTACTCTACCATAAGTGTGTACTGTATCATAAGACTGTACTCTACTGTAAGGATGTACTGTACCAGAAGCGTGCCCAGTGTTCTCAGGATATCCTGTGTTAAAAGGATGCCCTGTGTTATAAAGGATGCCTTGTGTTAAAAGGATGCCCTATGTTATAAGGATGGCCTGTGTTATATGGACGCCCTGTGTTAATTGATGCCGTGTGTTATAAGGATGCCCAGTGTTGTAAGAATATCCTGTGTTACATGGATGCCCCGTGCTAAAAGGATGCCCTGTGTTATACGGATGCCCTGTGCCGTAAGGATGCCCTGTGCAATAAGGTTACCCTGTGCTGTAAGGATGCCCTGTGCTATAAGGATGCCCTGTGTTATAAGGATGCCCCGTGCCATAAGGATGTGGTGTGTTGTAAGGATGCCTTGTGCCGTAAGGATGCCCTGTGTTGTAAGGATGCACTGTGTTATAAAGAGATGCCGTGTGCTATAAGGATGCCCTGTCTTATAAAGGATGCCCTGTGCTATAAGAATGCCCCTTGCCATAAGAATGCCTTGTGCTTTAGGAATGCCCTGTGCTATAACGATGGCCTGTGTTATAAGGATGCCCTGTATATAAGGATGCCCTGTGTTATAAGGACGCCCTTTGCTCTAAGGATTCACTGTGTTATAAGGATGCCCTGTGCTATAAGGATGCCCTGTGTTATGAGGATGCCCTGTGCTATAAGGATGCCCTGTGTTATAAGGATGCCCTGTGCTATAAGAATGCCCTGTGCTATAAAGATGACCTGTCCTATAAGGATGCCCTGTGTTATAAGGATGCCCTGTGTTATAAGGATGCCGTGTGCTATATGGATGCCGTGTGCTGTATGGATGCCGTGTGTTATATGGATGCCCTGTGCCATAAGGATGCCCTGTGCCATAAGGATGCCCTGTCCCTGTGCCATAAGGATGTCCTGTCACTGTGCCGTAAGGATGCCCTGTGCCATATGAGTGCCTGGGCGGCAGGGGTGCTCTGTGTCATATGGATGCCCTGTTCAGTAAGGGTGCCCTGTGCCAAATGGGTGCCCCGTGCCAACAGGCCACAAAGACTTTCACTGTAGCGTCATGTCATG
>JADBJO010007153.1:17500-25000 GCA_016801955.1 Conus betulinus
CCCCCAATCTTTTTTTTTTTTATTTGTCTTACATCGTATCTCTGTACTCTAGCTGTTTTAGGTTTTCACGTTCTTTTCCTTTTTACGAATTTTACAACTGGCTAGTGATTACTTTGATCTTAACTTTAATGAGTTCAATAATTGATGTGTTTCTCCCCTCCCCTCCTGCTCTTTTTTTACGGGTATATAATAGCATTTTCGTTTAATTTTTTCAAAACAATATTGCTATATGATCTATATATGTTAAGTGAATGCTATCACAATTTAGAAGTTGTTCTAATTCTTTGCGGTAACAGAAGATCACATCCTATAATAATCTTAATAAGTGGTGACTTTTACCAGTATAAAATGGTATGTATGTAGATTCTGTACAGTCATATTGCAGACATTTGCATATGTGTTACTTGACTATAGGACTGAATATGCACGGTAGTTCTTACTTATGTACATTTATAAACACATACGAGATAGAGAGAGTGTGTGTGTGTGTGTGTGTGTGTGTGTGTGTGTGTGTGTGTGTGTGTGTGTGTGTGTGTGTGTGTGTGTGTGGGTGGGTGCGTGCATGCGTGGGTGCATGCGTGCGTGCGTACGTGCGTGCGTTCATGCATCATCGTGTTTTTATTTTCATCTTTTGAGGAATAGGGGAGTTTTAATCATAGAGCAGGGAAAGAATAAGAAAGTGCTAAATCATTAACAATCGAGCTACGAGTGTGGATGAAATTAGGAGAATTTGACAAAGACTTTCGAAGAATGAGGTGAGGGGAGAAAAACAGAATTAATATCAAAATGCAGGCACGAAAAGAAAAAAGAAAACTAGCAGAAAGGAAAACTGACTGACGTCAAAGACTTTATAAAACTCATTCCTGTATGACGTCATTCGACTTCATCATCACTCGCCAGAAGATTGCAATAGCATGAAACCGACGGTAGCGAGACTCAGGTGAAAAACTTGTTTCAATATTCATAGCCCTACCCCAAGTGGTATTGAGCACTCTTACAGATCGGATATTCTTCACTGTGATTTATTATTGGCTCCCTTACTGGTTGAGCACTGTTTTTATCACGATTCTGTGCCAAGAGTTTCACCGAGCACAAGATGGAAATTTTTCAACATGAACTATTCTGGAAAGAACATCCCAACACCAACAAAAAGTCAGTACTTAAAATGCCTTATTGAGAAAATCGAAAGCGTGATCAAACGTATGAGATGGAAAGCTCTCTTCTTCCTCAGGAAAAACAGTGATAGTGAAGACAGCACTAGCGAGAGTGACAATAACGAACAAGGTGAAAAGAACTTTGGACTCAAGTCTAAACGAACAATCCAATTCAGAAAGGTAAGCAACACCTTCCAAACAGAACTCAGACAAGATATCAAAAAATAAATAGTTTCAAACAAAATTCTAGTCCATGCAGACAAAACAAGAAATATATATGCACTGGAGCCAAAAGAATATGAGAAGTTGCTGACAAACAGCATCACCCAGAACTATAGGAAGGGCGGATAAGGTGGTGTCAAATGAGATCAGCAGTGAATTCCAAGTGATCGCTGAAAAACTCAAGATTAGTGAAAGAATTGAGAAAACACCTCAAAGAACCGCATTCATAACCCTGAAGGACCATAAGGACAATTTTAAGAACAACCCTAAAAACAGATTGATCACCCCACCCCACCAAGTCAGAACTGGGTAAAGTAAGCAAAAAAATGCTGGATAGGATCAATGCAGAGATACGAACAGCAACAGCAACAAACCAGTGGACAAGTACAAACGATGTAATTCATTGGTTTGAAAACCTGAAAAAAAAACACTCCTTGTCATTCCTCGTATTTGATATTGTGGAATTTTACCCCATCTATAACACAGGAGCTGCTATGCCGATGTATAGACTGGGCAAAATCATTCACGAACATTTCAAACATAGAATGCAAAACCATCATGCACGCAAGACGCACACTACTTTTTGACCACCAAAGCAATGCATGGGTGAAAAGAGAAGCCAAAAGAGAATTTGACGTTTCCATGGGTGCATATGATGGCGCGGAAATCTGTGTGACTGGTGGGCCTGTATGCCTTGGAACAGCAGCTAAGAAGAAAATAAACGCAAACAGCATCGGCCTGTACAGGGATGACGGCTTGGCGGCTATAACAGGAACAGCCAGAGAAGCTGACAAAACAAGGAAAGATCTAATCAGAGTCTTCAAAGAGCTAGGACTCAAAATCACAGTGCAGACCAACCTGAAGGTAGTGGACTATCTTGACATAACTTTAGACCTAAATAAAGAAACATATGAGCCATACAGAAAACCAAATGACAAACCCCTGTACATAAATGTGAAGTCAAACCACCCACCACAAATTATTGCACATATACCAAATGCAGTCGAGAAACGATTGTCAACACTGTCAGCAAATGAAAACGTGTTTGAAAAGCAGCACCCATGTACAATGAAGCCCTCAAAAACAGTGGCTACAGCAAAAAAAGTCACCTACTCAAAACCTACAACGCATCAACAGAAAGATCAAAAGAAAAGAAGGAACAGATCAAGAAATGTTATCTGGTTTTAACCCACCATTCAGTGCCAACGTAAAGACGAATGTTGGACGAAAATTCCTATATCTCATCGACAAACACTTCCCACCACAAAGCAAACTTCACAACATCTTCAACAGAAATACGCTAAAAATCAGCTATTGTTGCATGAAAAACATGAAGGCAATCATCAGGTCACACAACACAAAAATCATAAAGAAGATGAAAGAAAATAAAGAGAAAAGCTGTAACTGCAAGAACCGAGAAGAATGCCCACTGAACGGGAAATGCTTAGCTACAGCTGTGGTTTACAAAGCAACAGTAAAACACGGCACCACAAGAAAATCGTACATCGGACTTTCTGGTGGACAGTTTAAAGAAAGATTCAGAAACCACACAAAATCATTCAAGAATGAAAAATATTGTAATGACACTGAGCTTTCGAAGTATATTTGGCAACTAAAAAGAAAGACCATTGACTACTCCATCACATGGGAGATCCTGAGAAAGTCCAACACTGATAGAAGAGAGAGTGGACAATGCAATCTATGCATAGAAGAAAAAAGCTTCAAATAGCCTTGCATAAGAAAGATGCATTGAAAAAAAAAAACAGAATTAATATCAAAATGCAGGCACGAAAAAAGAAAAAAAAAAACTAGCAGAAAAGGAAAACTACCTGACGTCAAAGACTTTATAAACTCATTCCTGTATGTCATTCAACTTCATCATCATCACTCGCCAGAAGATTGCAATAGCATGAAACCGACGGTAGCGAGACTCAGGACGATGACGACAATGTCAACGACTTCTTTAAAATTGAAGAGCTGATTCACCTTGATCACGTTTTCCTGTTGGATGGCTTCATCCTCCGCGATATTTTGACCAATTCTACGCCTGTTTGGGGTAATAAGATGCTTGTTTGGGATAATAAGACGCTTGTTTAGGGTATTCCTCCTCTTCTCCACCATCTTCTCTCTCTTCTCTCTCTACCCTCCTTCAGTTGGGAATAAAACGAACGACCTCCTCTCTCGCGTCCTATCGCTCATCTCTCTCTCTCTCTGCTCTCTCTCCCCACCCCTTCCCTCCCTCTCTCCTCCCTCCTCTCTCCTTCCTCTTCTCTCTCTCTCTTCAGATCTCTCTCTCTCTCTCTATCTCTCCTGTCTCCCTCCCTCCTTCTGCGTTTCTCTCATCCTCTCATTTCTCATCGTCTCCACGTTTCGCCCTCCGCCGCTCTGCTCCTCTATGTCTGTCTCTCTGCCTCTCTCTCTCTCTCTCGCCTCTCTCTGTTCTTTCTCTTCTCTTCTCTGTCCTCTGTCTCTGTCTTTTTCTGGATGGTCTGTTTCTCTGTTTCTGTCCGGCCTCTTCAACCTCTATCCTCTCTCTCTCTCTCTCTCTCTCTCTTTCTTTCTCTTTCGCTCACACACACACACACACACACACACACCACACACACACACACACACACCACACACACACGCACGCACGCAACGCCCACGCACGCACAACACGCACGCACGAAAACAAGCACACGCACAAAACACGCACCGCAGACACACACCAGACACACAACCGCGACACTCCACCACCCCCCCCCCCCCCCCCCCCCCCCTCCCCCCCCCCCCCCCCCCCCCCCCACACCCACCCACCAACACACACATGAGGACAAGGACCAAAAACAACAACAACAAAACTACAAAACTTAATCTATATTATTCCTCAAACAAAGACGATTATGTGATTCGAATGAATACACAAAACAGTGAGGGCCAACGTTTAGAAAACGCTCACAGCTGCAAAAAAGGCAGTTGTCTTGCACATGAATGCAATGCCCCCTAAGAATTAACACACACATAAAAAGCTAGTCTAATTCAATTCATGCCCTCATTATCGTCTCACAGGGAAATGCATTCAGCTACACAAACACGGAAGTCACGATACGAGGCCAAGGGAAAGAACTCTGGGGTCATGTTTTTGAGTGTACCCCCTTCCACCCGCTGTCCCTCCTTCAGTCTTCCCGTGAAAGATTGTCTCCATGTCTCTACCCATTCAGAGAGAGAGAGAAGGAGAGGAGAGAGAGAGAGATGGGAGAGAGAGAGAGAGAGAGAGGACGAGAGAGAGAGAGAGAGGAGAGAGAGAGAGAGAGAGAGAGAACGTGTATGTGTGAGTGTGTGAAATAGGGGTGTGGTGCGCCTGTGTCTGACTCAATCTTGTCTGAAATGTGGTGTGTTTTGTGGCGAGAGAGAGAGAGAGAGAGAGAGAGAGAGAGAGAGAGAGGAGAGAGAGAGAGAGGAGGGGAGAGGAGAGACAGAGACAGAGATACATACAAACAGACAGACGGAGAGACAAACAAGGAAAACAGACACACAGGCACTCAGACAGAGAAGCAGACAGTCAGGCAGGATAAACAGACAGACAGACAGACAGATAGACAGACAGACACCACACACACACACACACACACACACACACACACACACACACACACACACACACACACACACACACACACACACACCACACACATACACACACACACACACAGAACGGACAGACAGACAGAGAGATGATCTGACGGCAGCCTGATCATAACAGCTACTGAGAAGAACTCCTGAAAGTGGTTTCTCCAAACACCTCAGGTGAACAGCTCCTCAAAAGAACAGATTAATCACGCCAACTTCTCAGAATAAGAGTTCCAGACATTTTTTTTTCCACCCCTAATTAATTATTGTTCAGTTCATTCCAGGTCAAACCCCACCTATTATCTTAATCAGGTATGATTAACACTGATAGAGGGGTGAATTAAGAACGAAAGAAAGAAAAAAAAACCCACACATAATTGCTGCATTGATATCATGCTTTGATCCAACAGACATAACCCATCTGACACTGCAGAGAGATAGTTTTCTTTCGCTGCTGTCCCATCTTCTGTACCATCTCAGTGACAGTGAACCCACGCCGCTCATTCCGACAACCCCGTCCACAGCCCACAGCCCCGTCGGCCCCGCCGTAGCCCCGGCACCGGCAATCCACAGAAGCAGTCAGTGACAAGTCGTCAAGAGGCAACCCACCGAGGAGACACTGCACTGCTGCCCGAGTCACTTCGGTGGTGGTTCAGTGGTGGTGCCTGATTTGATCTAACATACCCACCTACTAACAGGACAATGACACCACCTAGTAAGCCCCCTACTCACGACAATAATTGTTTAGTCGGGGAGCCGGCGAGTGAGTGAGCTCTCCCTCCGGAGGGCGCCACCACCGTCCGTCCAACGACAGCCCCCATGGACTCATGGCCGATACCGGTGACTCCCAGGGAATCAAACCAAGACCACAGTCGTTGTGAGAGGACATCGAAACTGAGGTCACCATAAGAGCAGGGCATAAAAGGCCACAGAATTTGAAACGTATTGGATATGCGGACTGCAGACTGACATTCTCGTAGTGATGGATTTATGGCATAATAGGACGAATACCTGCTCCTTTGTGGATATTGATAATCGTCACACCTTGGTAAAAGGCCTGACACGATCAGTGGACTGCCCAGGAAAACGAGATTTTGAATTTCGAACAAGCTGTTTGAGGATCCAAGCTATTGAACCGATGAACTTGATAAGTGCGCCTGTGTCGGTGTGTGTGTGTGTGTGTGTGTGTGTGTGGTGTGTGAACACATGTCAGTGCGAGTGTTTGAGTGTGTGTTGAGCGCAATGAGTTGACCCCAAGAATTGCGCCATATAAAATCCATACATTATTATTACTATTATGGTATCATGAGTACGAGGTCATAATAGGAGGCGTCTCTTTGGTGAGTCGAAACACCAGCCGAAGTGACTCCGCAGCAGAGCAGTGTCTCCTCAGGTGGGGATTGCCACCTGACGATCTGATCATCGAGAGGGTTGCTTTGGCTGCGGTTGAGACAGGATACATCGGAATGTATCTGCGTTTGAAACATGGAGGTAGAGTTGGACATGGGGGTGGGGTGTGTAGGGGTGGCGGAGGGGGGGGGGGGGGGGGGGGTGGGGGAATGAGCGGCACGGCAGCAAGGCTACTGAGAGATTGGGGAACTTGAGGCAGCGAGGGGCTGAGGGGTGGATGGGACCGTTGGAAGAGGGAACCAACATGCAGACATCAACAGCATGTGTTCCAAGGCATCGCGCAGTGCTCGCTAATCGCATGAGATAGTGCTGCAGGAGAGGGGTGGGTGGGTGGTGTGGGGAAGTGGAGCGGACTGGGATGTAGGAGGTTGGCCTGGGGGGGAGGGTGGGGGGGGAGGTTGTGTGACTCATTTTCACGTTTGATCCGATCTAAAGGGGTACCTCTTTGGCACTGGCTACGACATTCTGCACTGCTCCCTCCTCTGGACACAATGGGAGAGGGAGAGGGGGGCGGGGTATGGGGGGAGGATTGGGGAGGATGGGGGGGCTGTGGGTGGGTGAGGGAGGACAAACAGCCCACACTCCCCGTCGTCGTCTGCGCACCACACTGTTGGGGCATTTGGGTGAATTATACGCCTGACAATTTCTATACATGTCATCTTCTTTCAGTATATTTATTCACTCGCTGTATGCTCGTCTTCACCAGATATTGAGGTAGAGGGACGGGTGGGGGTAGATAATGCATGTGCTGTCGTCTTAAAGCAGATGATGGTTTCAATACTGTGGACGTGAAGAGCAGGTGGCGCGATGATTTTGCCTGTGGCGGAGGAGGAGATTTAGGGGGTGGGGGTGGGGAAGAAAGTGATGGTAGGGACATGGGGGTGCGACAATGGGAGAAGAAACACATAGAAATGTTTTTTTGTAAATCTTTGCGTAATTTTTACACATCGAAAGTGAAGTCAATCGGGAATGTCTTGGCCATTCCTCTCTCTCTCTCTCTCTTCTCTCTCTCTCTCCTCGTCTCCTCGCATCCCACCCTCTCTCCCTCTCCTCTCCCCTCTCTCTCTCCTCCTCTCTCCCTCTCCTCGCCTTCTCCTCTCTT
>JADBJO010007153.1:42500-50000 GCA_016801955.1 Conus betulinus
TCTTCTTATCAAAAATAATCTTTCGTTCCTTCTAAAAATCTCTTCTTGCTTCTCAATCTTCTTCCTGCTCTTCGTCCTTTTCTTGTCTTTCTTGTTGCTTCTTCTTTTCTTCCTATTCCTTTCTGCTTTCTCCTTTCTTCCTACTTCTACTTCTTCTTTCCTTCCTTTTCTTTCGCTCTTTGTTCTTTTTCTTCTTCTTGTCGTCGGCTTGACTTTTCCTTTCCTGCTGCCTGCTGCTTCTTCCTGTTGTTTTGGGCGGGGGGGGTGGGATTGTTGTGTTTGTTGGTGTTGTTCTTCTTCATCCAAAGGCAAAGACATACATTACACAGGTGACAGGTACTTGATCCATCATAAAGCGCCCTTTATGCAAGGCTGGGGAAGGTTAGTCTGGTGGTTTTCCCTCAACGTCCGGGCTCATTTCCTGACATTGTTTCAGCCAAAACAAAAAAATCCTCTTATCACCTATAGAAAAAATAACCAGCCACTATGGAGCAGTGGTTAAATCGCCTTGGGTCTGGGCTGTTGAGGTCGTGGGTTCGAGTTCCTTCTGAGCTTTTGTCTCTTGTCGGATCCTGTGACGAGTTGTCGAGAGTGCCATTAGCTCGAATGAGAACAAAAAAAATATTATACAAGCACATGATCGCCTTTCATCCACTTAGTGTATGCGTATTTGAGAATGCTGGACAAATCTCCTGATCAATACTACAGGTGTCTGTATCACTCGGACCTGATTGACTCTAGGATTTACTGTGGAACGAAGGGAACAATAAAACACTGTCACGTTGTCTCTGAATGTCCTATCACGCGGTATCATGAACACATCTAGGTCTCTATCGTCACTTCGCTTCTGTTTTTTCCTCTGTCTGATTCTGTTTTCTCGCTAGTTCAGTATTTGCATGTATGTAAAGAGCACGCGCAAGTGCGTGCGTGCGCGTGCGCGCGCGCGCGTGTGTGTGTGTGTGTGTGTGTGTGTGTGTGTGTGTATGCGTGTATTTATATATGTATGTATGTATACATGCATGTGGGGGGGGGGGGGGTGGGGGGGGGGGGGGGGGGGGGGGGGGGGGGGGGGGCACACAAAGAAAAAAACACACCAAGAATCAGGAAGGGCTATTCCAACGTGATTAAGTAAATCAGAGAGTCGTTACTCTGTGAAGTATGTTTTGACGTGGCACCGTGTGGAAACCAGAGAGAGAGAGAGAGAGAGAGAGAGAGAGATGAGGAGAGAGAGGAGAGAGAGAGAGAGAGAGAGAGGAGAGAGAGAGAGAGAGAGAGAGAGGAGTTTTAAACGAAAAGAACAAGTGCAAAACAAACATTTTTATCTCTTGCTCCCAAAGAACAAGAAACTATGAAGGGAGCGACGGTAGAAGTGAGAACTGAATCTGAGCAGTTCAGCAACATCAAATGACATCACAAATCGTAGAGGAAGATACGAACCAATAAACCTTAAGGAAATCAAACACACGCAAGCCTAGCAATGACACAAATCTAGTGAAAGGTCAGGGGTTGAAGAATGAAGAGGAGGGGGTAAGGGTGGGAGAGGGATGGAGGGAAATCAAAATCATCATTTTAACACACGCTATGTCTATGTAAAACGCACAAACATATTTACTGTGCTCGTACTTATTCAGATAAAGCTCTAATGCGTTTAAATGATTTGTACAGGTATATTGCTAAGTTTCTTATTACGTTTTCATTTTTTGTTGACAGTAGCAATATTAGACGAAAATTAGATGGTCTACTATAAAAATTTTGATGGAATGAACTTATTTCTTAAGTCATTCAACATTGGACAGCTAAACACGAAATGAATCTCATCCTCTATTGCTGAACTACATAGACGACATGTGGCAGCTCCATTTCCACCATACTTATATCTTTGGGAGTGCACGGCGATATCAGATACTCCAAATCTAAACTTGGTTAACGCAGTTCTTACAAAAGTACACAGGACAATGAAACGTATGGTTCAATCAAATGATTAACTTTAAACAATCTATACAATGAAAATCTGTCACTCGTCTGAATATGAGAGTCCCATTCCTGCCACCTACAATCAATGATACGTTGCTTGAAACAAGCTAAAAAGCTTCTTGCACATCCAACACCCTGACTCATCCATGCATAGCATAAAAAAAACCATAATTACATAAACATTTACGTACACTACTTGCCCATGTTTGCTTACCTCTTTGATCAAGTATATACATAGTCTTATACGCCATAGCAGGTAGTCTGTTATCATTCATTTGAACTACTTTTAACCAATATTTTATACTTTTTCATGTAAGCATTTAAGTAAATAGGATACCTTCCAAGTTCTCCGTATATAAGATCGTTTGGAGTCTTTTGATCAACATGCAAAAAATTTTTTCATAGCAAATAGATGTACCTTTTCAATGTCTTGATTGTTTGTCAATCCCCATATCTCAGCTCCATATAGAGCTACTGGTTGAACTTGTATATCAAACAATTTAAAAAATATATTCGGAGAATACTTATCAAACTTATACATTAAGGACAAAATGCTCACGACAGATCTTTTGGCTCGGCTGACCAGATCTTGGCAAGTAAACCTAAAACTAAGCCTAGTTGAAAAATATAGTCCGAGATATTTATATACATTGACAACAGGCATCTGAATGCTTCCATATAACCATGTTTCACGTGCCGCTAAATACCCTCCTTTACGAAAAACTATAATGTTAGATTTTTCCATGTTCACTTTAAGTTCCAGTCTCTCCGCCGCGAATAATTGATTTAATTGATTTTGTAGACCGATCGGAGTTTCAGACAACAGGACAATATCATCAGCAAAAAGCATGATAAATAATTCTGTTAAATCAAATGTTACACCATGCTTACCATTTTCAATGATTTGTTGAGCCAAATCATTGATAAATAATGAAAACAAGATGGGGCTACACACATCGCCCTGTTTTACTCCCCTTGTACATTTTATTAAATCACTAACTCTAGCACCACATTTTAACTCTAGCTTTAACATCATAATACATACTTTCTACACAGCGATAAAGTTTTCCTTTTATTTCCTTATTTCTCAGTATTGGCCATAAAAATTTTCTCGAAATCGAGTCAAAAGCTTTTTCAAAATCTATAAAAGCTACATATAGTTTTCGGTTATATGCAAACTGCTTTTTTGTATAGCTGCTAATAGAGTAAACATATGATCAGTCGTTGAATAATTTTTTTTTTAAAAACCCCAGCCTGATGTTCACCGGTAATATCATTTATTTCAACCCAGTCTGAAAGTCTTTATTTATAACTGAGCTGTAAAGTTTACTTGATATATTACATAAGGAAATTCCCCTATAATTATTAGTGTTGTTGACTTCACCTTTTTTATATAAAGGCATAATAATAGACTCACACCAGCCCTTGGGATACACTCCTTTGTCAAACAGTGCATTAAACAATTTCACTAAAAAGTCAATGGCACATCCCCCCAAAATTTTAAAGAATTCCCCTAAACAAGCCATCGGGCCCAGGAGCTTTACGATTTTTTCAGCTTTCTAATTGCGATTAAAATTTCTTCTTTTGTAATAGGTTGGTCCATGTAATCTGTGCACATGTCATCTGTGATATTATGGATAGCCTGAGGTGGGACATCCTTTTCTAACACTTGTTTAAAGTGTTGATGCCACTCCTCCATAGTAATACTATTTCGAGGCTGAGATTTCTTGTTATGAAATGAACGCAGTGATTTCCAAAATTCTTGTTGATTATTCACAGAATTCAGTATTTTCATAAACTGAAAATCATTATACAATTTCTGTTTTCTAAGCAGTAGATTTTTATACTCCCTTCTTGCTTTACAAAATGCTTCCCCATCAACTTTGTCAGATGTCTTCCTAAATTGTCTTAAAAGTCTACGCATCTTTCGTTTCTCTTCCCTGCATTCTGTATCATACCAGTCGTTTTGTCTCTTTGGTCTGTTGACACAGATACGCTGTTTCATACAGTCTGCAACATTTTTCACAATATCATTGAACATCTCTAACGCATCATTTACATTAACATCAATCAACATCGTTGCCGACAAAAAGCTTTTCACGAATGTGTTCAGAGTTGATCATATCACAAAAATGTTCTGCATAATCGTCATTCCACACGAATCTTTCCATATATTCCTTTTCACCCAAATCCCCAATCATACTTAATTCAACATCAGACATATTCATGCAAATTCCAAGGGCATATGATCAGATTCAATTTTGTCAGCAACCAACATACTACAGTGCTTAGTTATATAGTCAAATAAATCACATGAAGACACAAAATAATCATTAACACTGTAACCTGAATCAGAAATGTATGTGAAACGACCAGACTTGTCGCCATTTACATACACCATTAACATAAATAATCTTAAAGTGCTACACATGTTCAAAAAAATATTTTCCATATGTATTCAGCGTTTTGTCCTCAGAACATCTGGTAATCGTTGCGCTATCGCTCTCTTCTCAAAACAAGAATTCATCGTATCATCATCATCATTACTCTCAGGGAAAATATTAGTTGTTCTGGCATTAAAGTCACCACACATCAGTAACGAAAAGTCTTCCGTTGATATGAAATGATCAGTCAAACAATCTTCTAACTGGCTTATTATTCCGTTTTCCACATCAAACGCGGCATAATATGGTGAGTGCTCTGGAGGGACATATGCACAAACATAGAGAACATTTTTAGAAAAATGAAATAAAGTCTTATCAAGAACAAACAATAGAAAATTACCCGTTACCCATGTCGAGTTGCTTCACTTTTGCAACTAGGCTATTTTAATCAAACAAATTACTCCCCCTGAACACCTTCCCTTCTGCGAGAATTTTACAGCAGGCTGAACAAACGCCGTATGTTCAGTGAACATTGTGTTATTAAAGTCTTCCATAAAAGTTTCGACCAAACAAATAAAGTCAAATGAAGATATGTACTGCACAAACTCAGAATCTGAAACTTTAGATAACAAACCATTCACATTCCAATGGAGAAACTTATATTTTTTATGTTTGCCATCATCCATAACGAAATTATCCGATTTAAAATCAGACTGATCTTTGACATTTTTAGGCCCGCGACTGTTCCTAAAAACTCTTCATCACTCATGGCAACATGCACACTCGTATCACTGTCCTTCGACAACATGACCGCACGAACCGCGCGTGGCGGTGACCTCACTGTTGTGTCATGAGTTGTTCCATCACTTCCACGTGCACAAAAGTGTTCCTCTCCTGTCGCACTAGTTGTCACCGGTGACTGTCTGTTTTTTTGTCTACCTCTTTAACACCAAGTCTATGGACAGAACAGCGTCGGTTACAGGTCCAGGGGCGGCCACACCTCTAGGTCAACTCGATAATGCCCGTTTCTTGCTCATTAAGGACGAACTTCTTTCCTTCTATCAACAAGTGGTCATAAATCATTGTCGCCCGTTTTCGTTGATCCTTGGCCGCCTTAAGGTGAGGAGACAGCTTCTTCCTTATCGTCCTGATGCGCAGAGAGAAGTCTTCACCGATGAAAACCTTACTTCCTTGAAGATTCCTTTTCGCCTTCAGAATTTGCACCTTTTCTTTTGAAAAACGTGCAGCGAGCAACGATGGGCGAATCGGACTTTGCGTTCACTCGGTGGACTCGATCAAAACTGACGTCGGCGCTCAGTTCTAGCTTCTTGGAAATCAAGTCTTTCAACAAGTGTTGACAATCATCACTTGTCTCGTTGGCCTGTCTGGGTATGCCGTGTACAATGATGTTGTTTCTTTTCGAACGGTCTTCTAATTCGCTGGTCTTCATCTCTAAATTTCGCACGCTGTCTTGAAGGTTTTTGTTCGTTTCTTCCAGTTAATTAATTGACGCCTGAGAGACGCTAGTTTCGCTTTTCAGAGATTCAACTTCTTCCTTCAAACCAGCAAAGAAGTCTTTGATCTCGGTCAGATCCTCTCTCAAGCTGTCGAACTTGTCACTCATGGAAGACAGCTTGGACAAGGCTGGTTCAAGAACAGTGTCACTGTCAATTCTCTGCTGCATGGACGACTGTGCTCTGTCCCCCTGGTTCCTCTGGCGTCTCCCCACACTCAGTCTCCGGCCACCACTGGAACCGGTCAGACATGTCTGCTTGGTGTCCCTCTTGGGAGGCCCGGGGGTTTGACTCGACGTCGCCACACTGCATTAAAAGGTTGCTGAAGAAAATCACAGTGAGGAGCATCCCCACCATGACACCGTCCGTTCGGCTTGTCGCTCTCAATGTCCGACATCGCATGGCAATCTTTTCCTTGGCTCGGCGACACATAAAATTGATGTAGACTGCCATAAAGGAGCCACATCTTGCTCTGAAACTCAGATCCACCTCCGGCATGGTCCCTCAGGTGCACTGTATACAACTTTCAGGACTGTGCGCAACTTGTAGATCGCGTGATTCTATCGTAAACAGGACACACTCCAAAACACGTCTGTCTTTGTTTGAATTTCGTGAACACCCCTTCTAGAGAGAGAGAGAGACACACAGAGAGAGAGAACAATAGATAGCAAGTAAATCATGCAATACTTTTGTACAATGTAAGAACTTTAAGCACGTTGTCAGCATTCGAGGTAACGAGGTGGTTGTTCAACTTGCAAAGAGTGCCACAAGTGAGTAAAAAGTCTGGCCGATTCTCTGTCACCTCTCACAAATCTGAAACCCAAAGTTCAGGTTTACGTCAAAGACCTCTTACAAAAGACATGGAACTCGCTGACGGATAACAAACTCATTTAGAAGAAAACCAAGATGCAAAGCATAAAAACGTACTCCCAGTTTATCTTCCTGAAAAACGTCACAAGCAAACATGCGTCATAATGTATTTGACGCCACAATCAAACATGCGCCATAGTGTATTTTGTTGTACATGTCAAGGGATATCCTATAAAGAAGAATTGCCGTTTGGGGTCGTTATAGCCGTTAGTCACAGCTGGTCTGGTAACATAAAACATCGGGCATCATCCCTGACCCATAAAGAACATACCTACAAATTTTCAGAAAGATGGGCCCAGAAGTTTTGTCTGCAGCGAGTGGAACACATTTTGACCACGGACAGACAGACAGACAGACAAACAGACAGCATTTCTTCGTTCCCCTTGTAAAGTACTCCCTGTTCTATAAGAACTGGGAGTACGAAAAAGAAAAGAAGAGAGAGAGAGAGAGAGAAACTGTTTCCAGTTATAGTATCTGGATCGACTGTCGTATATTATGTTTTGTTTGTTTGTTTGTTTGTTGTTGTTTTTTTCAGCGTATAATAGCGCGTTCAACCTTGTGTAATTTGATAGGGCCATTCATTCAGTCGTATTCTGCTTGACTGACAGCGCGCCGCTTAAGCACGTGATTTTCCTGCACGAGGATCTCAACATCTGCCGCGGTATTTAGGTCAATGTCAAGTACGAATTTAAACTGGTAGAGCCAGTTCTCGACTGTCATGGTATTGTTGTTTACTTTACTTTTCTTGGATGAAAGTT
>JADBJO010007153.1:55000-65000 GCA_016801955.1 Conus betulinus
CTCTAGAGATCTCTCGATTTCCTTCTCGTTCCTTTTTCTTATTTTTTCCCTCAGCTTTCCTTCCTTCCCATCTATCCAGTTCTCTCTATTTTGTTGTGGGATTTCTTGAGTTTGCACCCTTCTCTCTATACCAAAATCTAACTCTACTTGGCTCCCTCGAAGTGTAGTCGTCTCATTCTATATAACTCCGCTCTGTCTTCCTGAGCTGTAATTTTGCCCGATTTGTAACTTCTTCCCCTTTTTTGGTTTCTCTCTCTTTCTTTTCTTCCTTCTCTCGCTGCTTCGCGTGGTCTCGCTCCTCTCTCTATCTCTCTCTCGCGCTCTCTCCGCTCAGCTCTCCTGCATCCGCTCTGTAGGGGTTCCCCCTCTCTCCCTCGATTTAGCCGCTGGCAGGACACCGGAGTGAAGATTGCTGGAGAGTTATCAGTGTGACCCCTGATTACGGTGATCCTTGCAGCCTGACTGGCAGAACGGGAGGCCTGACCCTGGGAGACGTCTTATGAAGTTACACACCACCGTCTTATCTCTCCATCAGGTTGCAGGCACAATAGGTCTTAAACGTTACTTTAGATAGAGAGAGAGGATAGAGTGAGTAGAAGATAAAGAGAGAGAGATCATTTCAATATAAATAGATATAAATGAATGAGCGAATTGGTAAATGATGAATTTATGAATATAGAATAAATAAATAGATAGCTAATGATGAACGAACAAGTCAGCAAACTAAATAGATGATAAATGAACAGCTGCATGGAATTGTTTCTTCTTCCTCATTTTTTTTATTTATCCGCGATGCCAAAAGATATTTTTTTCTGGTCACTCCACTAAAATCCATCACATCGTATTTTAAAAAAACAGTGTCATTAAATAAAATGAGTGACCTCTCAGCCTGTGAATTGGTCTTTTCCGTTGTTATGAAAAGGCGACAAAAGAGCAGCACACCTATACTATCATGAAAAACGGAATGACTTCATAAACCACACTCACGCTGACATTATATCCGTTTAATGGTTATACCTTTTTCAACACACTAGAAAATATGTTGTTAATTTATTTTCTAGAGGTGGTTCTGATCTTCGTCTTCGTCTTCTTCTTCTGTTTTCTTCTTGTTCTTGTTCTTGTTCTTCTTCCGACAGGAGCCCCAGAGGCTCTGACGAAGGCTGCTGTATAGCGGAGGCCCTCCAGAGATCCACAGAGCTTCTCCATCGTCGATGTGTCGACCATCCCCAACCAGGTGGGTCCCCGGGTGGCGGATAGGGGAATGCCCCAGATATGAGGGTCAGCTGCGATATGAATCAGGCTTGCTTGGTCAAATAATCAGTCCCGGACCAAAAGGTGATGTTACTAGCAGGATGGGACGGGAACATCGGTTTGCGCTGTTATTTCCACTGAAATACCCCATATATCCAGTGACAGGAGCATCATGTGAGCAACGGCAGCGCTATAAGCTCCTAAGCCTAAGGAAGGACACCCTATGGGCCCGGTGAACAAACAAACCATCTCCAGCTATGGACAAAAGAGCCGGATAGACTGGACTCGTCAGCCCAGTAAAACAGCAGCGATCTAGGACAGCGTTCAGCCTTCTTCTTCTGCGTACGCAGGCTGATACTCCTGTGGACATTCCGTGAATAAACAGGCAAGGATTAATCCCATCTACCCAACAAAGGGAGTGAAGTTTTATGTGTAGGACCAGTTTTTTTTTTTTTCCCCCCATTTTTATCCCGCCATTAAGGCAGCCACACTCCAGCTTCAGGGGAAAGCGTTTTATCAGTGGTTTATTTATTTAATGTCTTTTCATCGCCAGATGACATTATAGATTTGTTAAAAAAAAAAACCTTCACACTCAACTTATCTAGTACTTGCAAAACCACATCTGATATGTGCATGTTTACATAAGTGAAATATCCTAGTGGTACACAAAGTTGTGATCTTTACAAAAACATTTTGCAACCTGTGACTGCGAAATAACCATGGCAATTCCAGCAACACATGAACCATATAAGACAGTATAGACATTATCAAAGTTTATTCATCTCAATACCTTTCTCCTGATAGAGCGAGGTCAACACTGAGCATTCAAACAAAAGATGACGCACATAAACGTTTTCCCTGTAGACACAAGTAAATCCATGAGAATATTTAGTGTTCCAATCTAACGATATGCTTTGGGCACAATGGTAAAGTAGCCATGTTTTGACAGAAATTCTGCTTATGTATATTTTTTTCCATAATTTGGATTCATTCACTAGACAAATCCAAGGGATTTTTTTTTGACAATTTTTCACACTCATGAAGAGACGTAACTGAGACCACTGATATAAAAGGAACTGATATGATACACGGAAGGTAGCATTATTTATTTATTATTTGATGTCACGATGCTGTGTTGTGACGGACAGGTGTGGGGCCGGCCGGAACTGTCGCCAGGGGCTATCGGAAGACTCTTCATCGTTTCAGGGAAAGAAAAGTCGATATGATTAGCGCGCACACCGAGAGAGGAAATGGACACACAGATTTGTATTGGTTGTGCTTTTTAAAAGAATATGATCCACTTGTGTGTGTGTGTGTGTGTGTGTGTGTGTGTGTGTGTGTGTGTGTGTGTGTGTGTGTGTGGTGTGTGTATGTGTGTGTGTGCGTGCGTGTGTGTGTGCGTGTCGTCTTCTTCCTAAAAGACCCGGTTCACTCGGAAACGAGTAGGTGACCAGCGCGCATGTTAAAAAGTAAAATAAAATAAAATAAAATAAAATAAAATGAAATAAAACAAAGTGCGACTCAGCCTGTTGGCCCCTGGAGCGAAATTTGGCAACAAGGGGGTCGCGCTTAAATGAGACTGCATTTGTGGCAATCTTAATGGCACGCGGCAGTGAGTTCCACAGCCGCACAGAACTAGGATGAAATGAATGAATGAATGTGTGTGTGTGTGTGTGTGTGTGTGTGTGTGTGTGTGTGGTGTGTGTGTGTGTGTGTGTGTGTGTGTGTGTGTGTGTGTGTGTGTGTGTGTGTGTGTGTGTGTGTGTGTGTGTGTGTGTACTTGATTGCATGCACGAGCGTTTTGCGTGTTTGAATGCATGTGTTTGTGTACGGGATTATGTGTGTGTGTGTGTGTAAGAGAGAGAGAGAGAGAGAGAGAGAGAGAGAGAGAGAGAGAGAGAGAGAGAGAGAGAGAGAGACGAACAACACAGAACCAGTAACTGATATCCAAAAAGTTGACATTTAATTTCGTTTGGTAACAAATGCTTCTAAAATTCACTTCATAGTCATTTTCGCAATGGTTCTGTCGAGAAAGACATCTTGGCAACTTTTCCCGCCCGTCTACCACATAGCATAAGGAATTCATCAATCTTTGTATTGTCGTCTGGGCTGCGCTTTGACATTTTCAGTCTGGGGTTTTTCAACAGAGTAGGAGAAAGTCTTTGAGTTTCGTAGTAGCAGCAAAGAGGATCAAAAGGAAGGGTTTTTATTTGTTTATTTGTCTGTTTGAGGGGGATGATCGCCCCAGTTTCAAAACAAATCAATGCAGTGCTGATGGGGGGGGGGGGGGGTGGGGGGTGTGTGATTGTGTTCCTTTGCTTGTTTGTCTGTTTGTCTATGTTTTTTGCGCGTTAGTTTGTTGGCTGTTTCTCTGTTTATTTGTCAGTGTTCTCGTTGTCTATGTTTATTTGTGAGTTTTGTTTTGTTTATTGTCTATGTTTAGGAGTTATTTTTGTGTTTGTTTGTCTGTGTTTATGTGACAGTTTTTGTTGTTTGTTTGTTTGTTTGTCTGTGTTTATGTGTTAGTTCTTTTTTGTTTGTTTGTCTATGTTTATTTGGTTTTTTTTTTGTTTGTCTTTGTTCATCGTTAGGTTTTCCTTTGTTTCATGTTTGGCTCAAGTGTCTAAGACCTTCTTCTTCACCACCACCTCAGAACTTTCATTTCCTCCCCCCACCCCCCTCTCAAACCCAATTCGCCGAATTCAATCTTCTACACCCCCCCCCCCACCTACCTCCGCGCTCAACGGTGATAGCCTGCAACCACAACAACACTCCTTTCAGCTCCACCATATAAAGCCACATGCAGGGCTGTCATCTGTACAACCAAAACCGGTATCCCACGAGGAGCAAGACTGTATGAAATTGTTGTCAGCGAGTTGGGTTTTATTTTTAGTCGCCTGCGCAACACGCTTTGTAATACAACCTTTATTTGACGATGTCTGCTTTCACAACTAGACTTGTTTTCAGTAGTAGTTTTTGGTGCTTATTTTGTTTCCATTTTTTAATGAGAGTATTCGTGATCTGATTGTCTGTTTGTCTATCTGCCCTTCTCTCTTTCCACCAGTTCCTTTCTCCACTCTCTCTCTCTCTCTCTCTCTCTCTCTCTCTCTCTCTCTGTGTGTGGAATATATCATATATATATATATATATCATATATATATATATATATATATATATATATATATATATATATATATTAACAAAGCTTGCTCTTATGTCTTAGATTGTAGAAATAAGGGGGTGGATAAGCCTTCATATCTGCAGTGATAGATAATTCTGCCTAACTGACAGTGTGTGCTTGAGTGGATGAATGGGGAATAATAAATGCTTCTCAAAAATGAACCTTCAGCAAGCTTCTAGTCTCCAAAGGGGGAGACATTCTCTAATGGGGAGGAAGCTCACTAACATATAACTCCTGGTCAGATACCAGTATTTCGAAACTGATTGTTTCTCCTCAGTGACCGCGGAAAGTGGTAATTTGACTCTTCTGCCTTTTCGGTTTTAAGAAGAATGCTATTCCAGAAAAAGGCTGGTGTGCAATACCGTAGTATATTTGTTGAGTTTTTCAAAATACAGTAGTCAATCGTTAGTCTGTGAGACTGGACGCATTAGATGATCTTCTGATGTTTCCACCGTAGAAAGCTTGCAAGAGAACTCACACAATAAACACACACAAACACATATGCACGCAGACACGCTCGCATGGACAGAGAGAGAGAGAGAGAGAGAGAGAGAGAGAGAGAGAGAGAGGGGGGGGGAGGGAGGGAGGGAACATAGATTATCATAATTACTTTTGTTTTTCTTGCCTAATAACATAGTTTTAATTGAGATTCTCCTCTTGAAGAAGGACCAACATTAGAATAGGGAACGCACACATGTACACAGACAACAGACAGACACAGACAGACACACACAGACACACACACCCACACACACACACACACACACAACACACACACACACACACACACACACACACCGCACACACACACTACACACACACAACACCTCGCACTCGCATTAGCCTGAAAATAACACATACACACGCCCACTCCTACAGAATCTCTCTCTCTCCTCTCTCTCTCTCCTCTCCTCTCTCTCTCTCGCTCTCCTCCTCTCTCTCTTCTCTCTCTCCTTGTCTCTTGCGTCTCACTCGAAACACAAATTTTCATCAATCGTAGAGAATGAAAAGGAAATAGGAACTCACCTCTGTCCCTAGTTCCTCCACTCAACTCTCTCAGGGTCTCTCCAAGGTCTCTCTCAGGAACAAAAGAGGAGAAAAAAAACGGTCTTCCTCTTGAAGGACTCGAAAACAAATATTTCATCAAATCAACGTAGAAGAAAAGAAATAGGGCTGCACAAGGGTAGAACGGTTTCGAAAGAGGAAAGTTAAGAAGAAGAAAAGAATATGAACCAAAGAAACAAGAAGAAAAGAACACGAAAAAGAAAGAAGAACAAAAAGAGAGAAGAAGAAAAAAGAGAAGAAGAAGACGAAGAAAGAAGAAAGAGAGAGAAGAAGACAAGAAAACGCGAGAGAGAGAGAAAGAGATAAGAGAGAGAGAGAGAGAGAGAGAGAGAGAGAGAGGGAGAGAGAAGAGAGAGAGAGAGAGAGGGGGGGGGGTTAGTGGGGTGGGGTGGGGGGAGAATGAACGACAGATAAAGAACGATATAGAAAAGGAGGACTGAGGGAGAAGAAAACGAAGAGGGGAAAAAAAATGGAACATTGTTTTGTCTTGGCACTTCCATTGACCCATGCTGAGTAATTTAATTCTCTTCTTAACGGAGTTCCCTTACACTGAAACACACACACACACACACACACACACACACACACACACACAACACACACACACACACACACACGCACGCACGCACACACACACACACACACACACACACACACACACACACACACCACACACACACACACACACACGCACGCATACGCGCGCACAGACAGACAGACACACACCACACACACACACACACACACACACACACACACACACACACACACACAAGCACACGCACACACACACACACAACACACACACAAAACGCACGCACTCGCGCGCGCGCGCACACACACACACACACACACACACACACACGCACGCACGCACGCACGCCACGCACGCACCACGCGCGCGCACACAGACAACACACACCACAACGCACCCACCCACGCAACCACACACACACACACACACACACACACACACACACACACACCCACACACACACACACACACACACACACACGCACACACAACACACACAACACACACACACTCTCTCTCTCTCTCTGTCTCTCTTCTCTCTCTCTCTCTCTCTCTCTCTCTCTCTCTCTCAAATTACAGACCCATTTCAATATTATCGGTCCTGTCGAAACCTTTGAAAAACAATGTCTATAAACATCTAATGTCACATGTTTCGGAGAACAATTTGCTTTCATCCCAATCAATCAGATTTAGAGAAAACCATTCATGCCACACTGCTTTAACTAACCTCGTCGAGGATTGGCTCGTTAATATCAATGGTAACACATTCACGGGAGTATTTGTTCGTTGACTTTGCAAAAGCGTTCGACGTCATTGACCATAATTTGCTGCTGCTGCGTAAGCTAGCCTTATATAGACTTTCCGGCCAAACTCTTTCTCTTCTTACATCTTTTCTTTCCAACCGTCATCACAAGGTTTTCTTCGGTAACCAACAATCCCAATTTCAGACACAAAAATTTTGGTGTTCCCCAAGGATCTGTTCTTGGTCCTCTACTTTTTTCTCTCTATATTAATGATCTTCCCTTATACGTTACAGAAGGCGTATGTGAAATGTTTGCAGATGATACGCCTATTCATTCGAGCCATTCTAATTTGAAGCAATTATCCACGACTCTGCAGAACAATGTTAATAACTTAATTGATTGGACTGAGCTGAACCACATGTCTTTGAACGACCAAAAAACTAAATACATGATAATAACTTCGCGACAAAAACGGCAAAAAATAACCTTCAGTCTGCCTTCTATACACATAGGTAGTACAGTCATTCATGAAGTTGATACTCATAAAGTTCTAGGTGTTACTATCGACAATAATCTTTCCTGGTCACCCCATATCGCGATAGTTTATGCAAACGTATTTCCCAAAGGTTATTTCAACTTTTCAAAAATTAAGAATTTCCTCGATGTTACAGCTCGAAAGAAATTCTTTCATGCATTTATTTCATCATCTATCGATTATGCGTCAACGCTCTATGATCAATCCAGTGCAAACGCATTAAGATATTTAAACAGGATCTATAAACGCTCTCTGAAATTAGTACTTTCAAAACCTACTAGTTTGACGACTGAAGACTACTTAGCGCTGGAGATCCTTCCATTATCGTATAAACTACAGTTTAACAAAGCCGTTGTAATGTATCGAATAATGAACGGATTTGCTCCTTGTACACTAACCACACGATTTCCGCGAAATCAATCAAGATACACGAATAATATTGTAATGAGAAAACCCAAAATTGATCTTTTTAAAACAAGCCTCGCCTATTCAGGAGGGGCCCTTTGGAACTCCTTACCAAATTACATGAAGGATAAGAAAAACATCAGCTCGTTTAAATCAGCTTACAAAGCATTCCTCTTTCAGGCACTAAAAACTTAAAATAAAGTACACTACATATTTTAGATATGATATTCCTCTTCATGCCATATAATACGAAAGAAAGAATATAAGAGACATTGTGACCATTGATATGTTCAAACAATACTGTACAGTTTGTTGTTGTTGTTGTTGTGTCATTAGATCAATTCCTTCATGTGTGTGTGTGTGTGTGTGTGTGTGTGTGTGTGTGTGTGTGTGTGTGTGTGTGTGTGTGTGCGCGCGCGCGCGCGCACGCGCATGCGCATATGGATGCTTGCACGATTTTGTCGTTTGCTTTTGTAGTATTAGTCTGTTACTTCTTATAGTTTGCAAGTTGACTAGTGTATTCACTTTTTAGTCTTGTTGTCATATTGACTTGTGTGTTGTCCAGGTGTTTTTTTTTTTTTTTTTTTTTTTCTCCCAGGGCTGGGTGGAAAAAAGCATGCGCAATTTGCTTATCTCATTACCCTGGTAAAATAAAATTTCGTTCGTTCGTTCGTTCGTTCGTTCGTTCTCCTCTCTCATGCGCGCACCCTTCTTGAAAACTGCTTAGTGCTTTTTGTCCAAATACAATTGTTGAAGCGTTTTTCTGGCACCCCTCTTTCGAAAGTTTGAAAAACTTTTTGACAGGTTTTTTTTCAGGGGAAAGAATTTGTCAGGACCTGTGCCTAAGTTCCTTGTGGTGGCATGTGACTTGGGTTGTGAAAAGACTACGTCTACAAAGATAGACATAGATCGCTATTGCAAGCTTTGGAAACAACAGGGAAGGATTCTAAAATCTTGTGCCTTGGCCCATCCAATCATGCAAACAGTCATTCTTCTTCTTCTTCTTTTTTCTTCTTCTCATTGTTGTTGTTGTTGTTGTTGTTGTTCTTCTTCTTCTTCTTGTCATTGTTATTATTATTATTATTATTGTTATTACTATTATTATTAGTAGTATCATCATTATCATTATTATCATTATCATTATTATTATTACGAATGCCTATGTTCTATCCTCGGCCAGAGACCAAGCTCTAAGCGCTTTACAATCCACACTCGTTTACACAACGGGCTGCCTACCTGGGTAGTGCCTTTTGAAGAGCTGCCAGCGGGCGCTTCATTCAGTCGTTTCCCGTGCCATCCAGTCAATCGTCGTTCACCCAATTTCCTTACTTCCTTCATTCTTTCCATTTTCTCACGCAGGGTGCATGCTTTGTGTAAACGTGTCATCCATACCAACGGCCAAAACTGGCCTACTCTTCCGAAAGCTGACGATAGGATTTGACGTGTGTGCAAGATGTGCGTGCGTTCACGCGCGCGCGCGCACACACACACACACACACACACACACACACACACACACACACACACACACACACAAGTAAAAACATCATTTTGAAAATGATGTGTGCAACATGTTTGCTGATTAGTGAACAGAGAACACAGCGTATATGGTTCGTAACCTCCCCCGTGGGGATACCGGGGGTCTTTTTTGTACAAATAGTTCCCCCTTCTGGACATTCTGTGCTAGTAACGTCCCCTTTTCCTTTCGCTCTCAGTAACTCTGTCTCCTCCTTTGCTGTACTGTCGTCTACTGTCCTTTCTGTCTACCATATCTTTTATCTATCTTTTTCCACAACCTCTTCCCACAAATTTCTGAAAAAAGAGTTTAATTAAAAGAGTGAAAAAAAATGATGGAGGTTAATATTCTTTAGATATAAAGGTACTTGTCGAAAAAAAATCAAAATGGGTAGTTTTTTTTTCTTCTTCTCATGATTTTTTTTTTCCGCTGATAGAGTAGGGCGAGTATTTTTTTCTTTTTAATTTTCTTCTTGAAAGTATCAAGGGCACAGTTTCTATTTTGTTGGATGAATCAATTATATTTTTAAGGTAAGGCATGCATGAATATGATAGTTTGATGGTGTTCTTGTTGAATATTTTGGACAATTTGTGTTCTTTTGGGAAGGATGCCATCAAACTATCATATTCATGCATGCCTAACCTTACAAATATAATCGATTCATCCAACAAATGAAAAGCAACACAGTAAAGAAGGGTGAAGAAAGGAAATCCTGCAATTGTATTAAAAAAAACAGTGTCCCTTAAGCAACAAATGCCTCTATAACAAC
>JADBJO010007153.1:70000-72500 GCA_016801955.1 Conus betulinus
ACATTAATATACCAACTATGCCTATATACTTTCACTTCTACATAGTGCGCATAAAAGTTATTTTTTTCAACCTTTTCTTTACAACCACCTACCGTGCGACAAATACTCTTTTTCTTTTTCAGTTATAGTTGTTTCTTTTTTCGGCACAAGAAAGAAAATAAAATAATTTCGAGTACAATAAATTACAGCAGAAGTTTACAAACTAAATGGTTTTTGCTTGTTATTTCTTTTTTGTCCTAGAGACATAATCACACGCGGTCTCTCAAAGGAAATCAGACGGGGGTATTGTTTTTTTTTGGGTGGTGTTTGTTTGTTTGATCGATTTTTGTTTTTATTTTATTGTTTTTGTTTGTTTGTTGCTTGTTTGTTTTGTGTTGTGTTGTCAGCTTCCGTTACCTCCATCCTCATCCCTCACCCTCGGCCTTTGTCTCTGTAGATCAACCCTTCTACCACCACAATTATCATCGCCATCACCACCACAACCACCACCACAATCACCGCCACAGCCACAACCACCAAAGACATCACCACCATCACCACCACTACCACCGCAATCACCACCACCACTACCATCATTACCACCACCAACCACCATCGCCACCATCACCCACCACATCACCACCAACATCACAAACCACCACCACCACAACCACCACCACCAACATCACCACCACCACCACTACCACCACCATCACCACCACCATCACATCACCACCACAACCTCAATCACCACCATCATCATCACCACCGTTCATCAATGGTAGTCTAGGCCTGAAACTCCCACGTTCTGGCTCCTACAAACACAGGCACACTCAGGTAGGCCCGATTCCTACCACATCAGCAGCAGATCACGAAAAAAGCATGGCCGAGTGAAACAGCTTTGACTATTTTTTGTTTTTTTTTCTTCTTCGTTCACTCAGCCAGGAACCCCAGAGGCAATGACGAAGGCTGCTGTACGGCGGAGACCCTCCAGTGATCCATAAAGCTTTTCCGTCATCGGTGTATTGGCAGGCCAGGTCTCTGCCCTCAGCTTTTCACCATTTTTGTTTAACATGCGTTGAAAAGGAGGAAACTTAACCAGTTCAGACGACGGCGGAAGAGTTTACCTTTTCCTTGCTTCCTGAGTCTTCCATGACCCAGTGACTCAATAAAAGCATCATATCTTATGAACGGACACAGAGCTATGCTCACGAAATCTTAGGAGTTTGTCAACGATCTTAACAGCCGTTGGTCATAGAAATTTCATGTATGGGCACAATCAATTATCAGCGTAATTAGTCGTTGTTCCCCCAGGATCCATACAGTTTAATGGGTCGCACTTGACCCACGCCATCGGGTGAGGAATAAGCTGCTGAACCGCTCTTTATCAGGTGTGGGTCTTACCAGACCCACGTGATCTGAATAGGGATTAGCAATAGGGATAAGCAGTAGGAAAAAAGCCTCTACAAAAATGTGTGGGGCTTGGGCGACCCGCATGCTTGGGTCTGTGTGGTCAAAAACGTCATCCGGTAAAGTTTTTAGTAGTTTCTACACGCACCTGCTGTTTAGTTGCTTCATAACCCAGCCAATTACACAGCGCGCTTTTCGGTCTGTCAATATGAACAACACAAAGGTATCCTCTGAGGAAGAAATAAAAAAAAAAAAACCCAAAGCAAATACTAAACAACAATATACAGCTTTTGAAGAAAATTATCACAAGAGTTGCTGCTGAATTACTGGCAAGCTGAAGGTAGACAAAAACTGCACTATGTTGAGGACGCCATCTTTGTTGCTGAATGTACCACTTCCCTGGTGAAAAACAGCTGAATACTTATGATGCACATAACAATCACACAAACACGCACACGCACCACGCACACACACACACACACACACACACACACACACACACACACACACACACTCACACACACACACACACAACACACTCTCTCTCTCTCTCTCAAATTCTCTCTCTTTCTCTATCTCTGCCTATGTCTCTCTCTTTCTCTCTCTCTTTCTTTATCTCTCTCACACGCTTATGAACACACACACACATACATACTGTCTCTGTTTTCTCTCTCTCTCTCTCTCTCACACACTCACACACACACCACACACACACACACACACACACACACACACACACACACACACAGAGAACACACACACAACACACACACACACACACACACACACACACACACACACACACACACACACGAACACACGCACACACACACACATACACACACACACACACACACACACACACACACACACACACACACACACACACACACACACACACCCACACACACACACGCACGCCCGCACGCACGCACGCCGCACACACACACACACACCACACACACCACACACACACACACACACACACACACACACACACACACACAACACACACACACACACACACATACAGGCGCGCGGCGCGCACCATACTTTGTCATATATTCTTCCATATTTTCCTTCTTTTGCCTGTTACCACGGTTTCTCAATA
>JADBJO010007153.1:80000-89420 GCA_016801955.1 Conus betulinus
TCTTGGAACCCTCACACTGTACACGAAGAGACTAAAGAGAGAGAGAGAGAGAGAGAGGAGAGAGGAGAGAGAGAGAGAGAGAGAGAGAGAGAGAGAGAGAGAGAGAGAGAGAGAAAGGGGGCATGGAACTCTTCTCATTGCGATGGCAAGCTCGTGAAGAGTGATGGTTCAGACCTTACTTCTGAGCCTTGAAACCAAAGCTGCCAATACCAAGTGCGGCAGAGATATACATACACAGCATTCTGGATGGTACACGTGTCCATGACACAGCCATACACCGTCTTGACCAGAACGTGCAGAAGAAGATGCAACCAACAGCAGGTTCAGCTTCCATGGTTTAAAAAAAAAAAAGACAACAGAGCTCTAGCCCCGAGGATTCATTTTGTGTGTCCCCACCGACTGCTTCATTTGAAGGGCATGATGTTTTAAGGTCAAGAGCCATGTTGGGAGTGAATGGGCTTCAAAGGGGGAGGGGGGGGGGGGGGGGCGACTGACTGGGGTGAAGGTATCACTGGCTTCCTGTGGCATCCCGCTTCAGGGCTGGGAAGCACTTGCCACAGACCGCAGTGCCTGGCAACCTGCTGTCCATAAAGGAGTAAATAGCTTCGAAGAGAAGCGTTTTGCAGGAATTGGACCAGAAGCGCCTAGCCCGCAAAGACAGGAGACCTGACCCAATGACAGCTGTCGCATGCTCAGGGTGTGGACGTATTTGTGTGTCTGGCTTTGGCTTGCGCTCACACATGCGGAGTCACTGACGTCGTCGTCGACTACGACGGACATCCATGATGATGACTGACTGATGGCGGAAATTGAAACACGAGCAAAGAGTGAAATACTGCGCCGTCAAACAACAGAATGAACACATCACGAAACAAACACAACGCAACGCACTTCGAGCAGTTTTGGTACTCTTCTTCAGGCAAAGAAGACTGAAGAAGACTGAATAGGTCGAAACGCGCTGTGCTTTTTGCCTTGTAAGTTGTTTTTTCTTTCGTTTTATTTTTTTGTTTGTTTGCTTTTGTTTGTTTTTGCGGCACGGTATGTGTGACTTTGCCTTTGTTTAGAGAGTTCTTCTCACTGGGCCAAATTTAAAAAAAAAGGTAGAAACGATCTGAGTTCAATGTATAGACTGTTTAAAGCGTGGGGTAGTCGGGAGGACGGGGGAGGAAGGGGGGGGGGGGGGGGGGGGGGGGAAGGAGGGGGAGGAGGGGAGGAGGGGGATTGGGGAGCTGAACACTAAAGCAAGTACTCCAGTATTCGTCTGACCATGATCCAAGATCAGGAGGGTAAATATTTTCCATAAATTATCTAATATGTAACAAAAAAAATAACTTTGAACCATCACAACAATACTCTGTCTCTTATTTTAAAACATAGCTTCATTTTCTTTTCTTTCTTTCGTTTTTTTGGTGTTTTTTTTTTTTTTTTTTTTTGCGAAGGTGTTGATGATTTTGCCCGGCAAGGTGGAGAGGAAGTCTGGGAGTGGGGAGAGGGGAGGGAGGGGAGGGGGGGAGGGCTTGCCATCAGTGGGACCACCTGGAGAAAGAGTGGGTGACATGATGAAGAAAATGTTTGTTAGAACATGAAAAAAAATAGGTTCAGTATATCTTCGTTTTATGTTGTTGACCCTTAAACAGGTACAACAGAGTGATATCGTCAGTTTTAGCAAACATAGTTAGCCCGATAGCATTTTGCATCAGACAGTTGTGGTAGTATCCCCCCCCCCCCCCCCCATAAAATTATGTGATATTAGACGAATACTAGACACTAGATAGTATTAGTCTCGTGTTTATTTGGCTAACTGAGGGTCGTGCTCCGTAAGTTTGCGGAATTAAGGTTGATCTCTCTCTCTCTCTCTCTCTCTCTCTCTCTCTCTCTCTCTCTCTCTCTCTCTCTCTCTCTCTCTCTCCCCCTCTCTCTCCATCATCATTATTAGTTCAGTAATGCAACTTTGTTATGTTTCATGCACCCCCCCCCCCCCCCCTCTCTCTCTGTCTCTCTGTCTCTGTCTCTGTCTGTCTGTCTGTCTGTCTGTCTGTCTGTCTCTCTCCCCCTGTCTGTGTTTGTGTCTCTTTCTCTCTCTGTTTCTGTCTCTGTCTCTCACTCCATTATAATTAGTTCGGCACTTTGTTATAAATCTAGTACACCCCACTTCTGAGGGACTAAGGCTTACACGAATAAAACATCTGAACCTGAATCTGTCTCTGTCTCTGTCTGTCTGTCTGTCGGTCTGTCGGTCTGTCGGTCTGTCGGTCTGTCTCTGTCTCTCTGTCTCTGTCTCTCTCTCTGTCTGTCTGTCTGTCTCTGTCTCTCTCTCTCTCTCTCTCTCTCTGGTTTCAGACAGGGAATGGGGAAGAGTGGAATGAAGAAGAACTTGGCTAAGGTGCTGGGTGAGTGATATTGGAGGCGGGGGGTGGGATGGGGAGGGGGAGGGAGTAGATGACAAAGCTGATCAATCATGTTTCATACTGTCTCAAAGTTTCCTTATCACTTTTCTATGAAGACTACAGTCATCATCAGTTTAGTAATCGGAATCTTGCCGCCCAGTTCAGAATCATCTGGTTTTTGTACTCCCAGTTCTTATAGAACGGGGGGTACTTTACAATGGGAACGAAGAAATGCTGCCTGTGTGTCTGTGTGTCTGTCCATGGTCAAAATGTGTTTCCACTCGCTCCAGACAAAACTACTGGGCCGATCTTTCTGGAAATTTGTAAGTATGTTTATTATGGGTCACGGGTGATGCCCGATGTGTTATTTTACCGTTATAGCCTTTACGAATGCTATAACGGCCATAAGGGTTTTTTCTGAGAAAGTACTTGGCCGATCTTTCTGAAAGTTTGTGGGTGTGTTCATCATGGGTCACAGGTAATGGTCGATGTTTACCAGAATAGCCGTTACTAATGGCTATAACGGCCCAAAACGGTTTTTCCTCTTTATGGAATATCTCACGCGTATTCCAGATAAACTAGGAGTACGTTTATGTGCTTTGCATCTTGTATTCTGTTTGCCGTCGTTTCTCTGTGTATGTCAAAACGCCTGTTTGTCTGCCGCTTTCCACTCAGTGTTCAGAACGTAAAATCGAATTTCGAAAAATACTGTGATAATGTGATGTAGGCCACAATGTAGTGCTGACGCATCAGATTGTTTTTTTGTGGTGTAATTAGAGAGAAAAAAAAAAATCCAACCGACAGCCGTAGGCCGGCCATGGCGTGGTGCGTGCCGGCCGGCGGCATGCAGGAGCTGTAGGGCCTAGTTAGATGTGTGTCGGCTGTAGGTTACACCACCCATCACGCCAGCCATGGGGCCCACTACTCGATCCATGGCCAAAGACACCGTTATATTTATGTGCGGGGGTAACCTCGAACAGATAACAAATACGCTTGATCCCATACAGAAAACAGTTACATGTGTTAAACAGTGTATGCCCCACTGGAGATTTCACACTCCATCACAGGTATATGGGGAATTTCATACCTAAAGGAGTGAAATGCACATGGAAAAATTACCGTGCACAACACAAAGAATATGACTGCTCAGAAGACTTTACTACCATCTCTCCCATTCCCTCTGACCTCTGTCAATCTACGATAGAGATGAGATCAGAGGAAGTGAAGATTCTGAAGATACATGTATATTATACAACGGGTACCATTCTTATACAAGGGAAAGCATGCCTACAGTGGGTCGATGAGGAGTTCGACAGGCTGCGTACTATTGTACACACACTGGGTGTAACTGCGTGCTCTGACCCACTCTCCATCACACACATGTGCGTGCCAGACATGGACGTAGCGACGGCCGGTGCGAAAGGCGCTGAGGGGGTGTGCAGTGGATGAGACCAGCATTGGTGCGACCGTGAAAGAAAGACACGCGCTGTGTGTGCTTATCCCGCCAATCACACGGGCAGAAAGCAGTGAAGAGGAAGGAGACACAGACCGCCCTTTGACCGCTCCATCCCCATCCTGCCAACACTCAGCATCCCCCTCCACTCCCCGCCCCCTTCACCCCTTCACCAACTGAGACCTGCTCTTCTCACCCAGTGACAGAAACCTCCTCCCTCCACTCCCCCTTCACTGACCCATCTTCCCTCACTGTTCCAGTCAGCGTTAGTGCACAGGATTCACAGTCCCCCACATCTACTGATAATTCACCCCCCTCACCATCCTCCACTGTAACCTCTCCTCCACTGCCCCACCTCCACCCCTCTCCCCCCCACCTGACTCAGTCAGCCCAGCTTTCCGACACCAGCACAGACCAACAAGACATCACTTTCACGGCAGTTACTGAAAGCGTTAGCAGAGAGACACCAGCACAGACACTGAAGCGTTTCCAGTGACAAAGACGGTGACCAAGCTTCAAAGCCAGGGAATATGCCAGATGTGTGCTGCTGCCATGATGACTGTGTGTCCAAGGAGGAGTTTTTACAAACAACACAGTCCCTACAAGCTGAAGTTTCAGCCCTTCGTGCAGCACTGCAAGAAGCAAGACAGACATTCAAGATTGACATAGATGCCATCACCACTCAGTTACTACACTTACAAACCCAAAACACACAAAAACCTCTTCCCCGCTCCTCAAATCAAATCACAAACTGCCCTCCAAGACTGCATCCTCCAAACCATCCTCCCCAAACCTCCCACCCCCTCCCCCAAATCATCATCCACCCCCAAATCATCATCTCCCATATTGCCCACCCAGCCGAATGCCGCTGCCACAGAGAGCAACGCTGACAGTGGACACAGCGCAGGCAAAGCAGACTCCACACCAGTGTCTGAGTCCCTCAGTCAGCAGACCTCCACCCCCAACCCTCTCCAACATGTCAGCGTCACTAAGGACACCACTACCATTCTGCTGGGGGATGATGTAGTGAAAGGGGTGGATCCCTCCCGCTCCTCACCTCCCAACAGCAAGCCCCAAAAAGTGTGTGTCAGTGACCTGACAGTGACCCAACTGACCGAGTGGCTCAGTGGCCAGACACCCTCAACTACCGTGAGACTGGCTGCAGTTCATGTTGGGATCCACGACTGTGCACAAGTCCAGGCCTCAGCAGACAGTGCCATCAGCAGTGACAAGTGGAAAGACCTCCTTTCCCAGTGCCGGAGGGTCTTTCCCAAAGCGTCACTGCTAGCCTCTGCTATCATGCCTGCCAGAGGACGACACCCCTTCAATGCAGTCATTCATCACAGCAACAGAACCTGCAGCAGGTGTGTGACGGCATGGGTGTGCACTACAGGGACCACCACACTGCTGTCTTCACCACCAGCAGTGGTGCACCCAGAATGGCACTGTACCAAAATCATTCTGCCAACGAAGAAAGGGACAGCACGCCTTGCTGAAAATCTGTTTGCTAGGAAACAGGCAGACAGCATCGGCACAAAGAGGGGCAGTGACCACAGGCCTCGCCCCACTGGACGTCTCTCCACTTCCCCTTGTTACATCACCGCTCCGTTCCTCCTCCCGTCCATTCACCTACTCCACGCATGTTACCAACACAACAATCACACATCACAGTCCTCTCAACCCCAGAACCCTCCTACTCTTCCCCATTCTCCGGCCGACCCCCCACTACTCGGAAGTTTTTCCTCCCCTCCCTACCCCCACTCTAAACCCCACCCACCCACTTCGACGACCGGACAGCAGGCCTACTACCACGCGGGGAACTAATTCGCATGGTAGTAGAGAGGACTACACTTCGCCTCCACAACCACCACCCATGATGCCACCGCCTGTGTATCCTCCTATGTTCTTCCCTTCCCTTTTTCCTCGTAGCTTCCCACCTGCTTTTTGGCAGTGGCCACACTTCATGCCAATGCCACCAAACTATGGCCAGTTCTCATAGACTTGAATGTGTGTGTGTGTGTGTGTGTGTGTGTGTGTGTGTGTGTGTGTGTGT
Organism: Conus betulinus; assembly: GCA_016801955.1. Taxonomy (NCBI): domain Eukaryota; kingdom Metazoa; phylum Mollusca; class Gastropoda; order Neogastropoda; family Conidae; genus Conus; species Conus betulinus. The sequence goes on from JADBJO010007153.1 coordinate 85,894, forward strand.
GTGTGTGTGTGTGTGTGTGTGTGTGTGTGCGTGTGTGCGCGCGCGCGCGTGTGTGTGTATGTGTGTGTGTGTTATAAGTATATATACACTCGTGTTGAAAGTGCAGACCTTGAACTATATGCATCAGCCAATGTGGACTGTGTAATTCCGAATCTGCCGACCATCTGATAAGCTGAAAAGATAAAGTTATTGCGAACTACATTATTAGCATCTGTGAAGAAAGCAAGACTTTTATATCATAGTTTTATTGTACCTGAATGGTGTGTGAGCACGCTCAGAAACCTCCCTGTGGTGTGGATAAAGTTTTCGGTGACAATTGCAACAAGCGTGTTACGTAACTTGGTGAATTTAACTTTGTCCTTTTTCATATTCATTCATTCCTTTTTCATTGAGCATTGTTGGATTTGGTGTGTAAGTGTGTTGTATCGCACTTGTTTGTGGTTTTGACTTGCTTGTTTCTCATATTCATTATCCTTTTGAATTGAAGATAGTTGTGTGTGTATGCCATACGGACACATTGAGTTTGTATTCACGTGTATCCTTGCTATATTTTCTTAGTTACACAAATGGTGCAGTCATCTTCAAATTGGCCACAGGAAGACGGACTACGTATTGGACATCTTAATATAAACCATATACAAAACAAGTTACAGGAGGTTCCCACTATACTGTACAATCAAGACAAACCCTTCCATATATTTGGCTTCAGTGAATCAAGACTTTCAGATAATGTCCCTGATGCCGCTGTCTTAATCTCTGGCTACAATATTGTACGCAGAGATCCCACCGAATCAAAATCTACAGGCATATTACTTTACGTTCATGAAACATTAAATGCCCAACGTTTGTATCATCTTGAAAGTTTTGGAATTGAAGCAGTTTGGTTAGTAATCAAGTTAAAGAGAACAAAACCCATCAAAATAGGATTTGTATATCGAAACCCAGCCGAAAATGCTGGTTGGATGGACAAGTTTACGGCCATGATGGATGCAGCATCGCTTGATGCCACAGAATTAATTATTTTAGGTGATTTCAACATTGATCTATTGAAGGGGCCAAACATCATGGTCAGATAGGACTACCTCATACAACTTATCTCAAATCATAGACATGCCAACCAGAGTAACACTCACTAGCAAAACATTAATTGACCACATCTATCTTTCTGAACCACAAAACGTCATAGAGAAATGTGTGCCTTTGAATGGATGCAGCGACCACTTTCCAGTATGTATTACGTGGAAAAGAAGGGGAATCAAAATTCCTAAAACTGGCCACAAATACATCACTTACAGATCTTTTGGACACTTCCACGAAGATACCTTTCTTACTGACCTCACGAATTCCCCCTTTATAATGTTTATAATTACACTGATCCAGAGAAAGCGCTAGAGTACTGGCTACACACGTTTAATTCTGTTTATGACAAGCATGCGCCATTCAAAACGCGTCGAGTTAAACATAGTGCACAACCAAAGTGGTGGACTGATGAAATACAAGCTGCTTGTTTCTTACGCGACGATCTCCTTGAAGCAGAAGGGAAGTCGGATGGATTTAAAAGGCAACGTAATAAAGTCAACTCACTCAAACGGACAGCAAAAATGAAATTTTTTCGTGAACTTGTAGCCAACAAACAAAATTCGAAGTCATATGGCAAGCAATAAATGAACTTACGAATAAAACTTCTCAGTCAAAGACAAGTCCCATTACCAGCATAACACCAAATGAACTCAACCAACACTTTACAACAGTTGCAGAACACATTGTCAAAGAAAAGAATACGACTCAAATGAATTACAAAAAAAAAAAAAAACATTTTGTAATGCTAAGAACACTCGTTCAGCAACACCTGTTCCGCCTATGACAGTTAGTGATGTTTGCCAAGCTTTATGCCAATTAAAGCAGACAGGAAGCCGCGGACTGGACGGGATTGATGGAAAAATACTGAAACTATCAGCACCTGTTATATGTGAAACTCTTACCTATATTTACAATTTATGCATTGATAAATGTCACTTTCCCGCTCAGTTCAAAGTTGCAAAAGTAATACCCATTTTCAAATCTGGAGACAAATCTGAGCCATCAAACTACAGACCAATATCCATTTTGCCAGTTCTGTCCAAGCCTTGGAAAAACACATAAATAAACATCTTTGCCACCATTTTGACTCCTCCAACCTACTAAATAAAAATCAATCAGGATTCAGGAAAAATCATCTTGTCATACAGCGCTTACAAACCTAGTAGATCAGTGGCTAGCCAGTGTTAATGAGAATAAATATTGTGGTGCACTGTTTCGTTGATTTTGCAAAGGCTTTTGATGTAATTGACCACAAACTGTTATGCAGGAAGCTTTTATTATATGGTATAACAGGAAATACCTTACAACTGATATCATCTTTCCTAGAAGACCGTCAACAAATCGTTTGTGTCAACAACAACTTATCAGAGAAGCTACCTATCCAACATGGCGTACCTCAGGGTTCTGTGTTAGGTCCGTTGCTGTTCTCAGTTTTTATATAAATGATCTCCCTCTTATATTGAGGATTCATGTGAACTCTTTTGTGATGATACACTGTCCATACAAGTAGCTCCAGCCTGGAAGCTGTTTTCACTTCATTACAGAAGAATGCAATATATCTTAAGTAATTGGTGCAATGTAAATCACATGTCATTGAATCCTAACAAAACAAAAATAATGCTGATAACAACAAGGCAGAGAAGACAAAACATAAACACACAGCCTCCATCTGTTTTTATCAATAATCAGGAAATTGAAGTGGTGGATAGCCATCGAGTTCTAGGAGTATATGTTGATAATAATCTTTCTTGGTCTTCTCACCTTCGCAGTTTATGTAAATCAATATCCAGACAAACATATCAGCTGTGCAGGATTAAGCATTTCTTAAACCTTCATGCAGGAAATTGTTCCTTCACGCACATGTTCTCTCTTCAATCAATTATTGTTCAACACTATTTGATTCTGCTAGTGCTAATGCCATGAAACCTCTTACGAGTGTCTACAAAAGAGCGCTTAAAGCAGTCCTATTAAAATCATCTAGTCTTAGTGAAGGGGATTATACTAAAGCGGGGGCTCTTCCATTAAAAGAAATGTTCGCTGTCAACAAATGTCTACTAATGCAAAAATTGCAGCGGGTTTAGCACCTCAAACTCTTCAGTCTAAATTTAGCATAACCCCCTAGGGATTCAACCAAATTCCAGGTTCCCACACCGAGAATAGATCTATTTAAATCAGGCTTAACTTACTCAGGTAGCGTGGCTTGGAATTCACTTCCACTACATCTCCGATGTACTCAAATTGCAGAATCCTTCAGGAAAAAAAACTAATTACACATTTCACACAGACCATTGCTATTAGGGACAAAATACACATACCTGGGCACACCCTCTGTTTTGCTGCATATTAAACGGATACGCCGTTTCCTTTCCACTGATGTTTTTTAAAACCAGATAATGATAAATGAGAGATATGGTTACTATCCGTTTTATTAATGATTGAAATTATAT
>JADBJO010007153.1:95764-118475 GCA_016801955.1 Conus betulinus
TTACTCTTATTAAATCTCATCCACTTGGAAGATTTTTTATTCTTCTTCCACCGCCCCACCCTCTCCTCATGCCTCCCTCCCCCCTAACAGGTTTTGTTTGTTTTTTTTTTTTTTTTTTTAACAATTCGCGAATTTTTGAAATGTTAAAATCTTATTCTAGGCATATTCCATATCAGTATGGTTCGGCGTCTAATTTTCACGTAGAGCAAGGCTTTTCATCCCCCCCCCCCCCCCCCCCCCCCCCCCCTCCTCCTCCCTCTTCTCCCCCTTCCCCAATCCATATACACCCATAAGCTGTTCGACTCTTACGAGTAATATGTCAGCCAGTTCCATACTTTAATGACCCTTGACTACCATGTATTGGATATACATGTAGTCACACAGAATTGGTGTTTCTGAATTCCGGTATATATGGGCTCTCAGTGTGTGTGTGTGTGTGTGTGTGTGTGTGTGTGTGTGTGTGTGTGTATGTAGTAGTGTATGTAGAAATTATCTCCTCTATAGGCTTATTGCTTTGATGTTTGGACAAACGAACGAATGAACGAAGTTTAATGCTGTTAGGCTGTAAAAGCCCTTTAAGCAAATCGGCGGGGGATGTACAACAACAAAACGCGACTCAATTTCGATTTTATTTAACATGGAAACCACAGCAATATCCTGTTTTTTTTTTTACTTTACGTGACGAAATCATGAACGAGAAAATGTCACTGGTATTCACTGTCAGTTCTGTAGACGACGGTCACCCCAGGTAAAACTGGATCAGTCCGTGGACAGCGTGCAGCCGCCATAGAGCACATGCTTGGGTCTCTGCATGCTTCGTGTTGCCGATGCGTCTTCCTTTCCAAATGCAGGACAATTTAAGACATTCCTCTTATGACATGTGTCTTTCTTTTCCTGGTTGTTAAACCAGAAAAAAAAATCGATCGTCTTCCGAACACGGATCGCAGGAATATTCTTGACGACGTCGTCTGATTCACACAGCAGCACACTTACATCATCCGTTTGATGGAACACATCCTTCCGAAATACTTTTTGTCTATAGCTTGCTCCAAACTTGTGTCGATGTCCGACTGGGATTTTGGGCCCCTGCTGTTGCACACACCGACGATCGGGGTGCGAGCACCGAAGCGTATCCTGAATGGGCGTGGATGTGTATGTGCGTGTATGTGCGTGCGCGCGTATGTGTGCGTGCGTGAGTGTGTTTGTGAGAGTAAATGCATGTGTACGAGTGCTCGAGTATGAGTGTGTGTGTGTATGTGTGTGTGTGTGTGTGTGTGTGTGTGTGTGTGTGTGTGTGTGTGTGTGTGTGTGTGTGTGTGTGTGTGTGTGTGTGTGTGCGCGCGCAGGCGCGCGCGCGTGTGTGTGTGTGTGAGTATATGTGTGTGTGTGTGTGTGTGTGTGTGCGCGCGCGCGCGCGTGTGTGTGTGTGTGTGTGTGTGTGCGTGTGTATGTCTGTGTGTGAGTGTGTAAGTTTGAGTGTATGTGAGGGTATGGGTGTGTTCGTATTGAGATGCGTGTATGTGTGTGTATGTGTATGTGTGCGCGCGTATTTTGGTGTGCTAATTATGCTTCTTTGCTTTGAATGAAAAAACGTTGGTATTCTGTTCATAATGTTTCTCTTAATGTCAGTATAACTTTGAGTTAATCTGACAATAAATTGGTTTCAGTCAGTCAGTATGTGTGCGTGTGTGCGTGCGTGCGTGCACATATGCATGCATACATATGCACGTGCGTACCACACACACACACACACACACACGCGCGCGCGCGCGCGCGTGCACACACATGGACACTCACATTCACTCACTCACTCTCTCACACTCACTCTCTCACACTCACTCTCTCACACCAAGGCTTGCACACTCACGTCCGTGGACTCTCAAGAAGTATTACAGATAAGTTCGTGCTATCAACTGAAAGACATGATAGCCAAGAAGATAAGTTCGTGCTATCAACTGAAAAGAGTCATCAGATCTTTGGAATGTTCTGCTTTTACACTATGGAAGAATTTAGAAAACAAACCACAAAGGTCCATCCAGCAGTGGAAATGTGACACATCCTTCTCTACTGTGACATGTCTGACAGTACTCTGCCCTTCATACCTCCCTCCCCTACCCCTGTCCCAACTCCGCCCCCTTACAACTTGCCCATTACTGCACAAGCTCTACATTGAAATAAGAATTATTAGAACATATTTACATCAATAACCATATATGGCATCTGCTCATCATTTTTCCGTTAGATACCATAAGCTCCAAACTGAAATGAGAAGTGTTTACAGTTGACACCCTTGTTTACACAATAGGCTGCCTACCTGAGGAAAGCCAGCTGAAGAGTTGCCTGCTGGCCTTCAAGGAACCAGAGTCTGAGTGTATACATCGATGTAAATAATACATAATTCAAAACAGATAATGCTAACATTGGCAGAAAGTGGTACACCACGGTCTAATGAGCGAGAATCATATCGGAATGAGATTTAAGCCATTGTAGAAGTTTGGATTCATTGAGCTGCCTCCGTTTTTCTGCCAGTGTGTTGAAGGTATACATGAAGGGATTAATAGCAGAGTTCAACGGCAATATAAATATAGCCAGCGCCACGTTGATCTCACCAGGGATGGGAGTTCCAGCCACAGCCAGTATCCCACACAGTCCAATGGGAAACCAGCACATGAAATCTGTCACCGCCACAGTGATCAGTCGCTGGGCGATGGTCATGTCCCGTGATACTCTGGTCGTGTTGGTCTTGAAAGCATTGTTCTGGATAGATCGGTAGATGAATGCTTGGCCGGCAGAGATAAATAAGAACAGAATGAAGTTAATGACTATGAGTAAACTGAACGAGTAGTGTTTTCCTTTAAAGTCTCGTTTTGTCACTGGTAATGGAACACAGATGCTGTTTGGCTATAGAACTCCCAGTGTGACAGCATGGGAAGTGAAGGCAATAAAGCCAGAATCCAACCAACGAACCAAGTCAAGAGACAGGGCCATGACTGCTGACTTTCTCCTGAAACGCAAAGTGCTGAATGGAAAATGAATGACGAGAAAACGGTCCAATGAATCAAAGGAGATGATCAGTGCAGACACTTCACTGGACAACAGACACAGAGAACCAGCCACTGTACAGGCTACACTGTCTTTCCATGTGTCATCAAACTGCAGATATCTGCCACGGAACTCTTCATCCGCTGCTCCAATGATGGCAATGTAGACACCCATCAGAAAGTCAGCCAGCGTAAGGTTTAGCACAAACACACTGAATCCAGTAGACAGGGTCATACCCCTTGCCATTAAACGGGCCACAGAAACAGAAGACATTACCACTCATTGATAGACAGGTTGTCAGCCAAAGAAACCCTCGATAGAACCACGATTGCAATAAGTCTTCACAAGAGGATATTTCGTCTTTGGGGGCATGACAAGAGGAGATATCAGAATTGCTTATGAGAATCTGTGGACAACATATCTTATAGTTTCCTGTGGAAACAACACTCAAACTGAAAAGATCTCTAAACATGTCGAGAGGAAAAACGTGCCAATGGACTGCCATCAAAATAAAGTTCTTTCAACTGTGGTGTGAATTGAAAGCCCCTGGGGCCAATTGTATGAATAGTGGTAAACGTTAAATTGAGTTTCTGTATACGAACAAACGGCAAAAAGACTCTAGAATCAAACACAGTCAGTGCAGTGAATGACAGATCTACCAGCATAAGGTGACGCTGCTGAACAACAGATGATAAATCAGTGTAAAGGGAGGTGATGGGGTTATGGGACAGTGACACTGTTTGCACATTTTCCAACTTGGAAAAAAACTGACATGTTCACATGACTGAGCATGTTGACACTTAGGTCAAGAAATCTCAGGTGTGACAATGTAATGACAGGGATGAAAGTCAAGGAGCACTGAGCAAGAACAAGATGAACAAGATAGGTAAGCTGACCTACATTAGAAAGTGTTATTCCAGAACTTGTTCCATCCAGAGAGCGAATATTCGGAAACTGTGTCATGGAGAAAGGCTGGAGACAACGGAACGTGAGACCTTGACACAGACAGCCTGCAGGACAAAATGTATCACAAACTATCTCATCATCATGCATTGGACAGTGAGGCCAGTCATCACACAGGTGGTCAGTGTGGACACAGGTTGTGGAAGCTCTGCATTTAAAGAATCCTGAACACATCATGTCCTCACAGCCGTATTCGTCTTTACTGTCCAAACAGTCAAAGATTCCATTGCATCGTGTGTAGACTGGCAGACAGTCGTTGGAGTCACCAGGACACGGGTAATGACTGCCGGACAAGACTCATTGAAACCCATTGGGGTTGCTTTAAACTTCCTGATGTTATCAAAATTGACCAGAGCAGGGGAAGGAAAAAATGGAAACTCCATGAACCATGTTCTGTATGAACTGCAGCTGTGTTCATCAGAGTGATCTTGGCAATGAGGTGTTTGGTCACATACCCTACTGTACGAAAGACATTGGCCACTCATGCAGGTGAACTTCTTCACACAAACAGAATTTTTACAGAATGATTCATCACTGCCATCCTGACATTCGTGTATGAAATTGCACACCAGAGAGTATGACAGTGTGCTGACGTCATCACTGCAAGCAAATGTAGGGATTAGCATAGAGTCGTCATCTGCTATAGGTAACGAGATGTGTGACGAGTGATCGCGAAAATGGCAAGCTGTCTGTTCTTGTGTACACACTTTTAACGGATGAAGGCCACACAGAAGAAATGTGTAGGTCACATGACCATCAAAGCACAATGTCATAGGTTCTTGTCGCCATAGCAACTCATAGTTAGTGTTGTTTAGTGAAACTTGTTTGACAGGTGGTGGGTATTGAAAGGTTCTATTTAGTGTGAATGCACACACTGTCTTGTGGCGTGATGAATGCCACAGGCCAGATCTCTGCCTACAGGGCGAATATACATATGCCGTGCATGTGGCATGATCAGTACGATAACAATTCCTTTCTCCTTGGTGCTTGTCTGCATTATTATCAGCGCTGAGGCGAAATGTATGATACAGCACAAATCTGCCTTGGAAAACCTCTTGCCTATACATAGGAGGCATTGATAAATCATTAGAGAAGATACCAACCCAAAAGTCCGACAGCCTCTTCCCATGCAGCCCTGTTAGGTTAAGCACTATAGCAAGCCAGTCAAACACACAGGAAGGCACACTTACTGTACCCCCCAAAGTCAGACAATGCTCGTTACTCACTTTGATAATGTCCAAGCTATCGCGATTGAACCCAGGCACATTGCGCTGAAGTGAGTAGCACCGTCCACACATGGCTATCATGCCCTGGCAGTCAGCACTGCTGAAGGGACAGTGTTCTGCTTCATCCCGTCCATCCTCACACTCTGTTTTCAAGTTACAATCCATGTGGTGATGAAAACTGTAATAATTTTCCACTGAACAGTTCCAGAAACCACTGGGGGTAATTTTTTAGGGGCTTTCCTTTCGGGGAAAAAGGTGAAGAACATTTGAAAGCATTGTGTCATGATGCATGTACGTGTCACTACTTCTATACCCAGTGCTCTTGCTGTGTATACATTTGCAAAATCACTGTCAGTCGATCCAAATAGAATTCCAACCCATACCTCAGATCGTATGTCCCTTATTTTGTTCACTGACTTATCAAATGGCAGAAAAAACGATATACGTTGACGTTTGCACGATATGATTTCTTTATTTCGAAACTGAGCATAACCACGTGTCTGAATGGGACATACAGACATCCCGACACGGACCAAGGACCATCATAACTCAGATTACTCTCTCATTGTCACATAGCCAGACGACTGGGATGTCATCACAATAATCAGATGTCCTGAGGAATCGTGAATTCTGTATTTTGCTGCCAGTACAGAGCACCGTTTAGTTCAGTGGGGTGTCAACAAACACTACAATTTTGTGAGTCGCTACAGAGCACTGGTTTAGTTTAGAGAGTTTTACAAAATTGGAATCTCTCACTGTCAGTACAGAGCACTTTTGATCTTTTAATTAAGTGAGATCTCAGCAACATTAAGACATTGTGCCAGAGCTCTGCTTCAGTTCAGTGAGATGACAGGAACATTAAGACATTGTGATGTAAAAAATGTGAATATTTCAAGAAGGTTCATAAATTTAAGCAAACCTTCGAGTTTCCAGAAGAACAAAATGGAACGGCAGCAGAAAGGCGGGAGGGGAGGTACTGCCATGGAGCTGGCAAATAAGTGGTGCGTCCAGCCACCTGAGTCCCACCTCCATATGGCATACAAAAGGTGTAACAGTGATAAACACACCCCCCCCTCCTCCCAAAATGAAAGAAGAAGACTGCAATCTGTATAGTTTTGAAATACCGTTTCGTGAATTTTTATGTCATGTTTGTGACTTCTGGAGAAGATAAATTGGTGCTGAAAAAACACAGGTCTGTTTTCTCCTGTGTATCAAATATGGCATTAATCCCCACTCTGTATTGTGTTTTTTTAACAATTAATCCCCACTGTGTATGTGTTTTTAACAAAAAGATGTGAAATGTCTCAAGAAGCAGGTAGAATGTAAGTGGATAGAGAATCAAAGAAACCATCTTGAGCTAAAGAAAAAAAAAAAAAAAAAAAAAAAACAAAAAAAAAAGTAGTGCTGCATCATGTGAGAATACTAAAGTTTGCGATTTTGGGAAAGGGAACTACTTAAAAAAATAAACATGAAACATTGGGACAAACAAAAACAGTTTTGTCAAAGAAGTAGCAAACCAAATGCAAGTAAATGAAAATAGGAAAGAATGATTTTGTATACTGAACCTTTGTGGGAAAGAGCCAATTTTGGAAGTACATAAATTTCAAGACACAAAAGGGATAGCTGGAAGGTTGATTGGAACGCTGAAAAAAGGCAGCGAAAAATTACTGAAAGATGAGAAGCAGCAAAGGATGTAAAGCAGGAAAATGGCATAACCACGATTACAATACGAACTGGAATGTAAATGGTTTTGAGCAGAATGTGTTGGAACAGCTGTGGGAATGAATGGTTGGTAAAATCGGAGAGAGCTAGAAGAGTGTACATTTAGTTCAATGCATCAATGAATAGAAAAACAGCAATACATTGCAAATAAGCAGTGACCAAAAGCTCAAAGGGACTTAACAATGAAGACTGCATAGCAGCAGAAGGGATGTGACAATGGTAAAAACTGACTGTTGAAGTCAAAAGGAAATGCCAACAATGAACTCTGGAGGACACAGAACAGGAAAAAAGTGAAACCTTGCCAAAGAGATAACAGACAGGATAAATGGAGAAGTGAGGAAAAGAGAAGTTATAGATGGTAAGGGAGGTGACAACAAAAGTGTGCGTATGGAGAAGTGCAAGAATGAGACAAGGAGACTGAAAAGAGTTGAGGAAGGGAGTAGATGTTTGGAGGGTCTGTTCACATGTTAATCTGAATAAGACAGACGAAATGCAATGGAAGGAAAAATGAAATACGAGATTAACTGTAAGAAGAAATGGAATAAAGAGGGTTTTGAATAGAGTGGCAGGAACTGGGGTTCATTCTCAAGAAAGATCACCATTCTCACCATGAACACACACACACACACACACACACACACACACACACACACACACACACACACACACACACGGTGTGAAAGTGGATAGGGGCGATGGTTACGATAGAGATGGTCATAACAGGGAAGGCAGTCTATGAGATCAAAAGGTATGACAATAGATAGGGGAGGTCGTTTAGAATAGAAAGAGATGGACATGGCAGTGAATGGAGCCCATGACCTCAGAAGATATGACCATGGATAGGGGTGGCCATTTAGGACAGGAAGAAATGGACATAGCAATGAACGGAGTCCATGACCTGAAGGTATGATAGTACATAACGGGGTCATTAAGAATTCAAAGAGATGGACATGGCAGGGAAGACAGTCTACAGTCTCACAAGGTGTGACAGTGGGTAGGGGTGGTCGGTGAGGATACGAAGAGGTGAGTATGGCAGGAAAGCGAGTCTACAACCAATGGCAGTGACAAGGCATGGGGCCATTCCAGTTTATGTTCCCACTTTTATGAAAAAAAAGAATGGATGAGAAGACGAAATGGGGAATGAACTGGGTAGCCAATGCTGGAAATAAGAGGCGTTTAGGGAGGGCGTGTGTGTGTGTGTGTGTGTGTGCGTGCGTGCGTGCGCTCGCGCATGCTCGTGAAGGGAAGGTTAGTGAGGGAATAGGGTATGTGATACTGGGTTACAGTGGCCAAATTTGGATAAGAGACGTGAAAGGAATAAACAGAAGTGGATGGTAATGAGGTAGAGCATGGATGGAGGGGTGGGAAGGGAACAAGGAGGGGGGGGGGGGGGGGGGGGGAAAAAAAAAAGCAAGGACTGGACTGAGTAGGATCAGGGTCAGCAAGGGAAAATGGAAAGGGTCGGGTAGACAGTGGAAAGCGTGGAAGGAAAAAGAAAGAGGAGTGAACAAGAAACGAAGGGAGAGACAAGAAAGAAACTGGTTGGAATTCCTCATTTTGAATTTTGTTGATTTTACCCCCAACGACACACAGTTTTTTCAAAGTTTTCATTCCCTTCTTTTCTTTTTTTTTTTTCTTTCTGAGTTGTAATCATTATGACCTAGTTCACAAACAAAGCTTTTTTTTCTGGTTTGTCAATATCACAAACAAAAAAAAAATGCTTAAAAAAGTCAGATTACCAAAACAAACCAAAAAAAAAAAAAAAACTGGAAAGGACACAAACAACATCTCTCTGTATGTGATTTAGCTAAACTGTTAATATCTTGAGAAGATAAAATTAGGCTGTGCTACAAACAACTGGCTTTTCATTGATTTTTCACAAGAAAAAAAAAACAAAAAAAAAAAAAAAAAAAACAGGCATAAGGCAATGAAAAGCATGTCATTGCCACAAATAATAATAAAATTACAGAGGCAAACAGACACTGGAGAGTGGACACCAACTTTATGTCCTTTTTAATTTCTAACAGCTTTGCGACCCATCTCATTTCATCAATATCTTCCCATCTGACCTCAAATTCCCAATGAGCGATCTTCTCAAGTTATCTTTCCTCAGCACATTTCTCTCTTCTTCTGTCTTCTGTTTCTATTTCCACCTCCTTCCATGAATATATCTTTCTCCATTACTGCTGTGTACCACTTCACTGACCATCCTTCTCATCTTGTTCATTATCTTCCTATTTCTGCAAATGTCCTGCCCCTTTTTCTGATGCAGTGACGCATATTCTAGGTTTCTAGCCACAACTTATGGTTGTTTTATTACTACTTTCTCCCAATTCCCACTTCTTCCTGAAAGCTGTGTACGCCAGGTAGCTGGTGGAGTCCTTACCAAAATAACAAGATCAGAGCGAGTATATGACGTTTAAACAGTCCCAGGTGGATTTTCTAGGAATATGAATAGATTACAAACAAGGCCAGTTATCAATCTTGCGGTATCTCGTAAACTGTGGAAACATGGAAGAATACATATTTCCATAGGTGGAGCAGAACTGGGACTGCGCTCAGATTTCTTTTTGGAATTGGGGCTGGGGGCTGATCCAGGCGAATGGATGAAAACGTGGAACACAATGAAATGGAATAGCTGATGGAAGATGGAAAGTGTGATGTAGAATACTTTTTAGCCCCCTTAAACATATCAAACTGTACTTTATTCAAGTGAGAAAATCATCCACAAAGCCCATCACACATGTTATGGATGCATGATACAACACCCAGAATGTCACGCAGTAACATACATATCCTACCAAGTCCACAAATCGGTATGCCAGCAATGAAGACGAGCACATTAATTCAAATATCGCACAGACTGGATCGGTACCATTTCACAGGAGAAATGCCAAAAGGATACACGCACTGAGATTGTTTCATTTCTTGATTTCTTCCTCGATGTTTTCTCGACTGAATCAGTAACACGCACAGAGGAGGAAGAGGTGCACTCAGGAAACAGGATCAGCAGACACCAGCGCAGTCAGGCATCAAGGCATGAGGTGCTGAAATCCTTGGCTGGCTGAAATCAGCAGGAATCGAACTGCTGGAGCCACGCCTTGGTAATGTCTGCACACACAAATGAGAGGTCAGTGGCTCACGTGGCCAAAAAAAAAAAAAAATCCCTATTCCATGCTTTGAACGTCTCACAGGGCTTGTTTGGCTATGTCCACATTTATTCCCACAATAGAAGATAACATATTAATGGAAAGCTGCTTTAGCATTCACTCGTTTCACTTCTTTCCATCATGAGTTCATTATTCTCTTACGTATTATGCATACCACCTTTCCCCCTATTACCTACATCTTACTCCAGGGATTCGGTGATAGCAGCCGTGTCGAGCGGTCATGGTTTTTGCTTGCTCCAAGCACGCAGCAAAGTTCATGAGCTGACTCATTTTTTCGACTTTGCCGTTTTTTTTTCACCACTCCGAATCGACACAGTGGTTTACCACAGCAACTCTAAGATTTCGTTTGTTGACCGTTTCGTCCGTTGTATTACAAGAATAACAACTGGCGTCAATCCAGTCTCCATTAAGGTCAAAGACATCCCTGACGCAAGCAACAACAGACCTACAGTCATTGAAATTTGCTTGGCAGGCGAGAGGTCAGCCGGACAGGGATCGATAGTCAGGGTGCAACAGATAAACGGCCTCTGGAGGATCTATCCCACAACGACAGAGGCGAGAAATCAGCTCCTGACTCGGGGTATGAGGGTAAGAGGGACAATAGTACAACTTGCTAATACTAACCCTTTACTCTGAAGAGTGACACAGGGGGAGGAGAAGCCAACAACCAAAGTGCGAGTCAACAACGTACCCTATCAGTGGCCGACTCAGACGTCGAACATTCTCTAGCAATGGTAGGGTGCGAGTTGCGCTCTTCAATCAAAACAGAGAGAGCGAGGGATGCAGACGGGACACTTACCCATTTCTAACGGGGGCGGAGGTTCGTGTTCATCACTGTCCCTGATGTGCCTCTGGACAAGCTCCTCAAAGCAAGTCTCTTCTGGGCTAAAAATCTATCACAAAGAACAAAAGTTGGCTCAGAAAAAAACCAACCTTCATTTGTTGTAATTGCCAGGGACAGAGCCACCATGCCTCAGTGTGCAACAAAGAGGTTGTTTGCCCGTGAGTGCAGACAATCCGGCGATAAGCGCGGGGATCCTCTGTGCCAGGTTTTTTTTTTTTTTTTTTTTTTTTTTTTTTTTTTTTACAGGGACTCCAGCCGAGGACAGAGAGGACACACCCAGAGTGGGTGACACCGCGCTGATGGACAGCGACCAGCCCGACGACTGCCACAGACGGGAGGACCGTGCAGCCAGAGGCAGGCCCAGCAGAGCATCAGGCCACACTCTCTGCTTGCCCTGCAGCTGGAGAGCCTGTCCCAAAGCAGGTCAGAGACCCCTAAACGCCGGTGATCCAAGGAGGGGTCCAGCCTTAAAGAGGTGGTGGGGGGGGGGAGGGGTAATCACCTGAAAAAGGACAGTGGTAAATCCACCCATCAGACTCCCCGCAGTACGAACACTGAGGGTAAGCGACCAGTGTGGGTAGACACCCTACCTCCTCAGACAGATCTCATGGCTTCGGCCTCACTTGATTAACGGACATTGAGTATGGAATTCGGAAAAGTTGTGTAATATGCGTATAATGCTTCCAATGGACAAAATACGTATGTGTTTTTTTTAAATGTAAGAGGTCTCAGGAATAAATTCAAAAGAGCCGCTATTTTTCATTATTTAAAAAATATTTAATTCATATTGCCTGTTTACAAGAAGCCCATGTAACCGAGAATGATGCGTTGCTATGGGAAAAACAGTGGAGAGGAAAGTTTTACAATGAGGGTACTAAAAGGAGTCAAGGAGAGATTATTCTAATATTTTTTTAAAAATGATGATGTAACGTAGGTGTTGAACTGGCTTTAGAGAGAATCTTAGTTATGTCAGTCAAAAGTGAACTATATGACTTTATGACTATATGACTTGGCAAATATGTATGCTCCAAATAATACGAAAGATAAAGCAATTTTCATGACAAAAAATTACAGGAAACGTGTGCTGAATATAGTGAGCAAAATCTGTTGTTTGGTGATTTTAATTGTGTTATGAAGAACAGTCTTGATATTATTACGGGTCAATTTCATCCTGAATCAGAGGTTAGAGAGTTAAATAATGTAGTAAGAAATTTGAATCTGACAGACATCTGGAGAGTTTTTCATAATGAAGAAAAAAGATTTCTCCGAAGTAAGAATCACCCTTTTTATTGCTCGACGTTTGGATTACCGTTTTGTGCCAGAGGAAATGTTGCGCTTCGTGTGAACTCACGACAGTTGCGCGTTCAGATCACAAAGCTGTCATAACGGAATTGAACAACGGTCATTTTGAGAGAGAGGTCCAGGATACTGGAGATTTACACATTTTTTTTTTTTAAAAACACACAAAGTTGTTGCAGAAATGAACGATTTATTAGATAAGCATCTTAATGATGCTACCAATGATGTTTTTATATACGTACGTGGAACTCTGTAAAGTTGAAATTGGTAGGCCTACTTTTTGTACTGAGTATGGAAAATCACTTGCATGTAAAAGAAAAAAAAAAACGTGAGTATCATCTGAACGCACAGCTTATGGAAAAAGAAAAAGGCATTAGCCAACAATCCCTCTGATGTAGGGGTACAGAAACAGTATCTTAGTTTGTTTAAAACAAGAAATAGAGTTGTTGCAGGTTGAGAGAGCGAGAGAGCGCAAATTAGAGCGAGAATTAAATGGATTGAAGAAGGTGAAAGAATACAATATATTTTTGCAATCTGGAAAAAAGCTAGGGGAGGAAGAAAGTAGAAAGTAATAACGAGATTAACTAAAGAAGGTGAGATATAATTACAGATCAGACAAAAAATTTTGGAAGAACAAGTCATCTTTTACAGGAAACTTTATAATCAAGAGAGTGCAGAAAAAAGACGTTGGGGAGCAACAAATACATTTATGGAAAATGAAAACTATCCAAGACTAGACGTTAATGAAGCTGTTTCATGCGAGGGCATGGTGACAGTGGAGGAAATGACAAGCGCTTTGAAGAATATGAGAAATGGATCTGCCCCAGCAATGATGGACTGACAATAGAGTTCATTTTTTTCGGACTAAGATATGTAAAACACTCAGTCGTTCATAGAGGCTTTCCATGCTTGGTAAACTATCATATTCTCAAAGATATGGATATAACTCTGTTACATAAGGGACAAAGATTTAGATAGAAATTAAAAAACTGGAGGCCAATCACGTTCACTACCAATGATTACAAATTACTAGCCAAAGTCTTAGCTTTAAGACTTGGACGAGTCATCACTACTTAGTAACCAGAGACAGGTAGGGTATGAAAAGGCAGAAACATTGCCACAATCATAAGATCGATTGATGATGTAATCAATTACCTAAATAAAAAACTAATAGAGCAGGCTTCTTGCTCGCTATTGACTATGCAAAAGCATTTGATTCGATATCAAAGAGTTTTCTGCCTCAAGTGTTTGACGTTTTTGGTTTTGGGACCAGATTTTTGAAAATGGGTGTCTGTTTTGACGAACGGAAACATGACCTCTGTAAATCATGGAGGTTGGATTTCCGAGCCTTTTGACGCGAACTGCAGAATAAGACAAGATTGTCCATTCTCACCATTAGCCTTTGTGTGCTAGCCGACGAGCTACTATCATTAAGAGATTCGAAATAGTTCGATTGCAGGCTTTGAAGTTCCTTTACATTCTGGAAATTCTTTCTAGTATTAAGATAAAAACAAATGGCGGATGACACAATATCGTTTCTAAAAGACCGACAAGATATGTTTAAATAATTAGAAATCTTGTCATTCTTTGAAAAGTTTTCTGGATCGAAATTGAATGTTCAGAAAACAAAAGCTTTACTAATAGGAACTATGAAAAAAAGACTAAGATCGCCCATTCACAACAGTAAACAGAATGTAAGTTTTGGGAATATATTTTGAAACCAATAAAATGGCAAAGAACATGATGATGAAAACTGGACTGAAAGAATCAATAAAATGAATAGTAAAATAAACAACTGGGAAAAGGAGAGATCTCTCTATTCAAGGTAAAGTGACTGTAATAAAAACTTTTCTGATAAGTCAATTTGTTTATGTAGTGCAGTCTATTGGTCTTCCAGAGGCAGTGATGCATAAAATTATACAGCGTTATACTGATTTGTATGGCAGAAAAAAAATCAGTAACAGGAAAAGCATTCGGAAAGTGAAGAGGAAAGTAATGGAATCTAATGCGGACGAAGGTGGTCTGAACATGATCAGTATGCTTCAGTTCCAGAAGGTTCTGAACTTACAATGGATGGGTAAATTATATAATGCTAAAGAAAATAAAAACTGGCGCCTGATCCCATTGTGGCATTTAAATAAACTGGCGAATGGGGATAATTTCTTTAATGTAAACACAAGGATAAAGGATATTCAGGGTATTATTAGAATTGAAAATGATTTCTGGAAAGACATATTTGCATGTTATCTAGATAACAAAACTATAAATAAAGTGAAATAAACAGTGGTAATTTCCAGTCGCAGCTCTTTTTTCAACAACTCTTTGATGAAATACAAAAATAAAGTAGTATTCTTTCCAAACTGGCACAATAGAGGAGTTGAACAGATGGAAGATATAATCCATCAGAACGAACACACTGATTTCTGTCACTTGAGGAAGTACAGAATATGATTGGGCGAAGAAGGCTAACATTATTTTTGAATATAATGTCCTTATTATTCTATTCCCAAAGAGTGGATTCAATGGAAGAGAGAGAGGAGATCCATGCACAAGCCAACAGGATTGTGATGCAAAAAATTTTAATACAAAACCAAGAAAATCTGGAAAATGTTATCAAAAGACAACAGAACAAATTACCAACGGCCCATTACTTCTGAGAAAGGAAATTTTGGGTACACTCTAGACAAACAGGCCTGGTCTAGGGCTAAAGAAATCCAAAGAAGTAAGACTTAAAGAGTCCTTCACTGGAAAAAGTTACACATATTTACCCTACAAATATAATGTTAAACAAAATGAAAATACGAGAAAAAAATCAATGTTCATATTGTGTTGATACGGTGGATTTCATTGAACATTTTTTTCTATAATTGTCCAATTGTTATGAAGTTTTGGAATTTCATCGAGCAGAAAATTTTTGTAGACACAAATATTAGACTAAGGTTGTCAGTCACTGATGTTCTGTTTGGTGTGAACAGTTCAGTCTGCCCACGTGGAAAATATGTATACATCAATCTATTCTATTAGTTGGAAAAATATCTATCGGTATTTTTCAAAAGACACGGTCTGCATTCTCATTGCAATCAATCTTTGAACAAGAATCAATATCAGGAACTAGTTCATACCTCACCTCATCTTCCAGCTTCTTCCGGCAACGTCAACGCACCCCCCACCCCCCCTCTCCCCCCCTCCCGCCTCCTCCGGCGCCAGCTCTCCTTTTTTTCTCTGCCCTTTTTTTTACTTTGTTGGCCTGTGTCGGTTGGTAAGTAGTTGGGTCTCTCTCTTATATAGTTATTCATTATCACTGTTAGTTCATGTTTCCAAATTTCAATTGATTGTTTCATTCATTCTTTCAATTGTTTACTCATCTCATCTCATTTCCTTTCGGGGAATGGGGGGGGGGGGGGGATGGGGAAATTCGTGATTCACTGTATCTTTGCTTATTCATTCTATAACTACACATATTTTGCTGAGAGGAGTTATAAATCTGTATATGCTTTGACTATTTACCATGATTTTGTACGCCCGCAATTTGTGCGCGCGCACGCGCATGCACTCACATGCACGCGCACACTCAATCACATACAGGCACGCACGCGCGCGCGCGCGCACACACACACACACACACACACACTCTCTCTCTCTCTCTCTCTCTCTCTCTCACACACACACACACACACACACACACACACACACACACACACAGACAGATACTGGTTGTCTCGCTTCCAGTCTTTCCTCACGTCCTCCTTGCAGCTCCATCTTCACCCCCCCCCCCCCCCCCCCCCCCCCCCCCCCCCCCCCCCCCCCGCCCCCCCCCGTTTCTTTTTCACTGTAAGGATGACGTTTCTGGGGAACTGGCAGGTGCGAGACTAGCTTACTTGTGATTGTAGTACGAAAAACCTTATTTATCCTTTCGTTCCGTGTTCGCTCGTTCCTTCAGTCATTCTTGGATGTTTTCGTTTTTCCTTCCAAGGAGGGCTTTTGGGGAACGTTCGGGAACACGGGAGAGAGTGGAGGAGGCGAAAGGAAATCTTTACGCTGTATTCAGTGTATTCCACCTGGTGACATCTAGGCCTGAAGATTATTGTTTCACATTTGCTTAACAACTGTACATTTATTTTTTGTTATTTAGTTTGTCTTTACACAGCAACGAATTCTTTTTCTTTTTTTTTTGTGTGTTCTTTCTTCTTCTTCTTTCTTCTTTCCTTCCTTCTTTCCTTCTTTTTTTTCTTTTCTCTGTCTGTTGTTTTCTTTGTATAAGCAGCACATTATCAGAGTGAGTGTGCCAGTACACCACACATTAGAACATAAACAAACCTGGACACATTTATCAAACGCCACAACACTAAAATCAGCAAAAATATTCCATTTGTAAGGGTACATTCAAACTATGCATGGTGTGCAACAGACTGGTTGGTTTTAAAAAAAAAAAAAAAAAAAAAAAAAAAAAAAAAAAAAAAAAAAAAAAAAAAAAAAAGGAAAGTTTGGAAACAGTTTTTTTGTTTTTTTTTTTTTTTTTTTTTTTTTGACAGATGAAGAGGACAAAGTGAAGCACCAAAAAATGAAGAGGTGGATTTCGGCCTTAGGAGGGGAAAAGTCACCGCCTTAGGTGATTGATCCACACAACTGATGCCACAAAAAAAAAAAAAAAAAAAAAAAAAAAAAAACTCCATCTTACTCCATAACCATCCCTTCTCTCCCAACTCCCCCCCCCCCCCCCCCCCCCCCCCCCCCCACCCCGTCAAGTGTAACCCCAACGTTTGTGATGGCAAATTATGCTTAATTCTGGGTGGGGAGTGGCTCGACACTGCTGGAATTTTGAACCTGGGGGGCGAGACGAGGACACCTACCCGATTATGCTCTATACATCATGCCAGAATGTTATGCGCTCTGTTTGTTTATCTGAGCCAAAGCGTCAGCTATGGAGTATAGTCAGCATGGGCTTGGAACAAAATTATCTTAATGAAAATATAGTTGCTAAAAGCAAACAAGAATAAGTAATCATGGGAAAAAATGATATTATGACACGAAAATTATGCCTTAATGCATTATCGGGAGTCACGATATCTGTCTACGGGTAGCAGGGTAACCTGCACGTACGTTATGTTCAGTCTTTGCTCATCCAGAGCCTTACCTCATTCTTGAGGCGTTGTGACCTCCGTGGAGCAGGCACTGGGGCTGACAGAGGGAGAAAACCAGATGGAAGATGAGGGGGGGACCAGGCGCCAGTTGCTTCCAGTGCCCTCGGACGTGGAGGTGGCGTCAGCAACATCTCTTCTTCAGAGTCAGTGTCCAAGGCGTCAGCGGAAAAGGTGCAGGTTGTTGCCATGGCAAAGGCTCTGGTTCCTCATCTGGGAGATTGGCGGCCAGGAGGAGGTCTCTTTGGTTCACGACCCTCCCTTGGCCACCTGGCAGGACAGCAGCATAGGTTATCTGGCGGGCGGTCCACAGTGTGGGTCAGGCTGGCAGAAGTCCTGGGGGTTGGCGGTGACACAGTGTGGGTCAGGCTGGCACAAGTCCTGGATCCTGTTGTCGGCCTAGAACATGCACGTGCACGTAGGCATGGTCGCCAACCTGGAGATCATGGCTAGATGTCATGTAGACGATCAAATGCCTCCTGGTGAGCTATCCCGAGTTGGTGTTGCCATATATCACTCCGCTGTGCCTGCCTTGTTGTGGTGGGGTCCCAGGAGGTCGTCAATGGGTAGCCTGGGCTCCTGCCCAAACAGGAGGAAGATGTTAACCAGAAACAAAGTTTATACAGGCAATCCAAATCTCAAGACATTGCTGGGACATAAGAGATGGGGCACATTTTTTTGTGACAGTATGTGAATCTGTTTTGACCTAATTCAACACGACGTAAGCCCAAGCCCAGGTCTCATACTGTGTTAAGTGCTGACGTGTCAGGTCTATATCATTGCCACTGATTTAGTAATTAACACAGGCTATGCATAGGTTATTTCATGCACTGTGTCTTTTGATGCCTATACAAAGTGAAGATTTGGTGTATCTGTTCTACGTATTGTGTTCTTTCTCCATCCTGGCCCCAACACACATACTTGCCTATGAGTCAGCCACCACCCATTGCAAAGGTTGTTCCCCTTCTCACTTCTTGTGTACACACGTGTGTACACACGTGTAGAGAGAGAGGAGAGAGAGAGAGAGAGAGAGAGAGAGAGAGAGAGAGAGAGAGAGAGAGAGAGAGAGATATGCAAAGACAGTGAAAATGCTGGAGTACAGACTACAGAGCCCATGAAATCAAAAGGTCAATGTGTGTATACTACTGGCGGAAATCTGTTCATATTTCTCTCATTGGAAATGCCATCCTTAGCAGGTGTGGAGGGGTTCTTACCTTCCTGTGGAGGAGAAGTGCGCGTCTTTCTGCACGCGCGGGACAGGACTTGGATGGCGGACATTGTGTATGTGACGACAGCGGCGGAGAAAGAACAGGTTCTTGGTTGTTGTCGTCCATCACCTCTTCAGACACGGAGTCCAGCTTCCTTGATGATGAATGCTGTTGTCGTCCATCGCCTCTTCAGACATGGAGTCCAGCTTCCTTGATGATGAATGTTGTCATTCATCGCCTCTTCAGACATGGAGTCCAGCTTCCTTGATGATGAATGCTGTTGTGTCGTCCATCACCTCTTTAGACATGGAGTCCAGCCTTTCCTGATGATGAATGCTGTGTTGTCGTCCATCGCCTCTTAATCATGGAATCCAGATTCCTTGATGATGAATACTGTTGCCTGCAGATTCCATCAGATCCCCACAGAGTTGTTTCCTTCAAGCTGTTTGACCACGGTCATATCTGCGCTCGTGGCTCACCCCATGGAAAAGGTTCACTTCCAGGTGTCACGGAGAACAGTGGGCTACCAGGTGGATGCCGTCGAGACTCTGACCCTTTGTTGTCGCTCAGATCTGGGTTCCTGTTCCTGTTGTAAACGAAAAAAGACAAGTTATCTAACGTAGGGTTGGAGAGACGGTCGTCAGTAAACTCAGAAACTAACCGATTATTTCATCTGTTGGAACAATGCAACCGTCTATTGGGAAGGGGGGGGGGGGGGGGGGGGGGGGGGGTTGGAGAAGAGTTGGAGGAAGGGGATGGGGGGGGAATATCTGTTAACTGCTCCTTCTCCACACTTGGGTACATTGTCATTAAAAGAGGAAAAATAAAAGGTGATCAGCTATACCGCAAAGGATGGCAAATGTCAGTGTCTGCAACGTTAACTAGACACCTAGTTTGTAAAATAGTTGGTTGCTTCGTTGGTTAGTTAGCAGGTAGGGTAGCTTGCTGTATAGTCGGCTGGTCGATAGGCCAGTCTTTCAGTTTACTTGTCGATTCAATCAATCAGATCCAAAAAAGCGTGGATAGACAAAAGCACAGCAGGGGTGCTTTTTTTTCACACACGAAATAAATTTGCACGCAAAATGAATACACATATGGCAAAACTAATTATCAGAACGAGACTGAGAGAGAGAGAGAGAGAGAGAGAGAGAGAGAGAGAGAGAGAGAGAGAGAGAGAGAGAGAGAGAGAGAGACAGACAGACAGACAGACAGACAGAGACAGAGAAGCAGAGACAGACAGAAAGAGAGACTGACATTGACTGAATGAATGAATGGTTTATGTGATGAGCTTTACAAAGCCCATTCACAAGGGTGGGGAAGTAGGGAGGGGTAGGGACTGTGTATAAAAAAAAATCATAGATAAACATGACCAATACATAACAGAAAGATCATCGTGACGAGGAATCCAGATCACGGAAAAGCATCGAATCAGTTATCAACACCGAACATCAATAACAGTCACATTCTCAAAACGTTCATGAACAATTGCGATGCGACAATGCAGTAGTCACGATGGATCGCCAAGATTTCGGTTTTCGCCCTCTGTGTTTCGTGTCACGCAGCCTCTCACTTCTTCCTTCAAGGAACACAAGCGCGGTCATCCCATTTTCCTTGTTATTTCTTCCAAACATGTCATGACGTCTCCTATTGTAATATGATCGGCATGTGGTGTCGTTGACATACTCAAAATCAGAGGAATCTTCACAATCACTGCTACTATCTATCACACACATGTTCGCTTCTGCGACAAAGGCTTGGGTTACACGCTGAGTCGGAGTCTGTGTCGTAGTTATTAATGGACTGTCTTTTTTCGGTATCAGTATCAGAAACATCTTCTACATGATCTCCATTAACACTTGTGTGTCCACATCACTGTCATTGTGGAATTCTAATGAGGGAACAACAGTAACTGACTCACAGTCTATGTCACACTGTGCCATGTCGATGCGTGTTTCACTGCCAGATGGTTCACTTGGTGCAGGCGAAGATACAGCTGAGGGGTGGTGGTCAGAAGACTGAAAGATGTCAGCACAGGCAGCTCCATTGATGATGTCATGTCTGTCAGTGTTGTTTGACACAGGCAGGGTGGGGTTGGCAGGAACAGACCGGACGGGGTCAGTACACATTCACTGGCCTTATGTTTCCTGTGTTCCTGGGCCCTTTCCTGTCTCTGTTGACCTGGGATGCACATTTTCTTCTGAATACAGCACTGTGAGCTTTGGCTTGCACGGCAGGGGAATGGTCGGCAATTGTTTTCAGTCTAAGAACGACACAGTCTGATTGTCTCTGCCTTCAATTTTAAAAGATGATAACGTCATGTCACGCAGAGCAGTGTTCAAGATATTTTCTAAATTTAATGCAAGACCTTCAACTGGCATTATTCTAGTTTTGTTGTAAACACAGACAAAATTTACCGGAGCTACGGGAAGTTCGACCTGCTGGCAGCCAAAAAGGAAGTCAAGAGAGAGAGAGAGAGAGAGAGAGAGAGAGAGACTGGGGCCGGGGCTCCTGGACTGACCTGGTAAGGTAGAGTGCGTGTGTGTGAATGTACAAGTGCTTAAAAGTATGTAAATGAGCTTCTCCAAAGTGTACTGAAAACACTTTAATGACAAAGATCCTGCACATAAATCCTGCCAGAGGAAATCCCTCTCAGTACAGACAGTTTTGTTTTAAAAGCGAATGAGTAGATGGGGGGGGGGGGGGGGGATCTTTTCCCGTTTCTTTCCATCAATGACACCAAGTGCGGTGTATGCGCACGCGCGCGCACACACACACACACACACACACACACACACACACACACACACACACACACACAAAGAGAGACAGAGACAGACGACGTAGCGACAGGGAGAGAGACAGAGGAGGTGGTGAGGGTGTTGAAGAGGGACAGAGACAAAGCCAGAGAGACAGGGAGAGAGAGGAGGTGGTGGGGGGAGGTAGAGTGTGAAGAGGGAGGGACAGAGAGATGTTATCAGAGAGAGAGAGAGAGAGAGAGAGGTGAGTCACCAGAGAGAGGGGTGATGGGAGAGAGGGAGAGTGTGAGAGAGACAGGAAGACAGAGAGAGAGACCGTCTGATGGGTGGAGAGAGAGAGAGAGAGAGAGAGAGGAGAGAGAGAGAGAGAGAGAGAGAGAGAGAGAGAGAGAGAGAGAGAGAGAGAAGCTACCTCTTTTCATTAAACTACCACTTGATGTTGTGGAAATACATTATGATCAGCTTAGGGGTCCCCAAAAACCCACCACTAAAAGGTCAGAGCGCTTGCCTGCAGAGCTGACGTGGTGAGTTTGAACCACACGTGGGGTTCCAATTTTTCCAGTTTGAAAAAACCTCTGTACACCCAGCAGTCAATGAAAACCCTCTGTCCACGTAGCAGTCACTGAGAACCCTCTGTCCACGCAGCAGTCACTGAAAACCCTCTGTCCACCCCACAGTCACTGAAAAACCCTCTGTCCACCACCCACCATTGAAAACCCCTCTGTCCACCCAGCACTGAAAACCCTCTGTCCACCCAGCAGTCACTGAAAACCCTCTGTCCATCCCACAGTCAATGAAAAAAGCGTTCCTTTCCAAGAATGTGAAAACTATCTCATCTTTGATGGAAACAGAACAAGATGGTGTGAAGTCCTGTCTGAGGGCGCGAGCGAGTGTCGGAGGTAAAAGAGCTTCGAGGTTGACCCAGCTTCCCTTGACATTTGCAAAGCACAATGACATTATCTTGAATTATTTTTTTGAAAGTTTGGGGAGTGGCGGTGACAAGAATGGGTCCGCCAGCGAGAGGTGTGTGTGGGGTGCGGACAAAGTGTGGAGTGGAGTGGGGGGGGGGGGGGGGGGGCTGAAAAGAAAAAAAATTTGTATTTAAATATTAATGGCCAGCCAGGAGAGGGGGCTGTGGGAAAGAGGAAGGGGGCAGGAGGGGGGGGGGTCAGGGGAAGAGAACAGGAAAAATTATCCAGCAAAACAAAAAGAATTGTATTTGAATCTTAATTGGCCAGCCAGGGAGAGGCGGGCTGGGGGGGGGGGGGGGGGGGGGGGCTGAGAAAAAAGAATGTCGAAAAGGGGAGGGGGTCAGGAGGGGGAGGGAAAAGGAAATTATCCAG